>JAXGGA010000961.1:0-176402 GCA_038373865.1 Uloborus plumipes
GAAATAGGTGAGCTTTAAATTGATAATTCATTGTTAACCGTATTCTGTGTTGGAAAATACTCCTATTTAAACGTGTTACATTTTATCAATTTGTATGCTTAAAGGCTTATCTCTATTACTCTATCTATTCAAAGGTGAAAGAAAATGGCTATTTTGAGACAAAAAGTTTGAATGTTATGCTTTTTGGATTTTTTTTAAATTTCAAAACCCCGACTATGTGAATTTTAGTGCATCAAGGAACCTCTGTGCCAATTTTGTTGAAAATCCGACGAAAGCTGTGGATTTGTATAAGGAACAAACATACATACATCCATTTTTATATGTATAGATGTCGATAACAGCATATTTCTAGGGTGCAAAGTATACATTGTTTTGAATGGATGTGAATACAATTTTCTGCTTTTTCCTGGAGAGATAAGTATAACTCTTTATAATCTCGCACAAATTTATAGCTGAATTAGTAACGTATGCACTTCATCCTAAAAGAGCTAGGACACTTTTACCGCGAAAGTTATTAACTCTTTTAAAAATTATAGTCTAAAGATTATGTTTGCTGTAGTCAACCATCTGGCTTGGGAAAGCTTTGTTTCATAATTTTTTGGATATTTTCCCAGTCAAAACTATCTTGCTCATCTCATGAAGTTACTGTTGCTCAGTACTCAAATCATTTTTATTGTCAAAATCGATCTGATCAATGACAAATTGTATAGGTTCAGTTCAAATAGAACTGATTTGAAAGTATAAATGTTGCTTAGTTTCTCCCAACACGCCCAAAAAATCATTTTGGTCCACTGGTAGGTCTATCTAGCTTTTGCAAAAAATGTCGCAAATTAAGTTCATTCAAATGTAATTGGCAAATATTCCGTTACAGAGGTCTATCAAGTTTTTCTTCCAGTTTCCGTATTACACCTTAGTATTTTCCTGTCTTTGTAGAGCATCCATCAAAAACAATGCAAACAAAATCCTATTCAAAGGAATATTTTATTGTTCCTGACTTGTCTAAAAAATGTTGATGTGTGCTCTCATTGGTTGGAAGCAATGGGAGCGCGGGTGGCACCCAAAGTGCGGCCACCTCCTCGTGTTGAGTCCTGGGTAGTTCCACATGAGCTAGCGAAGAGTTGCAGAGTGCAAAGTAATAACAAAATGAACAAAAATAGGTTTGAAGACACTTCAAGTGAATATTGAGAGGAAAAACTGAGTTAAAAAATGTTGAAAATATCAGAAATTTTGGGAAATTTGATGAACTTTGGGCCTAATGCGCAGACTGAAATCATAATTTTAAATGGTTTGAAAAAATTCTTTGTATATTTTAAACCTTTTTCTTCCATTTAATATCCACCCGTCACTAGTTTTATGATTTGTAATATTTTTTTAAAAAATTTGAAAAATATTAAAAAAATGAAAAATTTCAGAACTTTAGGCCAAATGCGCAGACTAAAGATGACGTCGCAAAAGTGAAATATTTTACAGAATTGTTACTTATCCTCATTCACAGTAAATGAAAGGTACCTGTTTACGAAAATCAAAAATTCATTTTTTTCGCTCCACCCTAGTGCGCACCCCTGGTAACTATCCATATGCAAATACTCTTATCCCATTTTAAGAGCAAGAATCTTAGAAACTGTCACGCCTAGCATTATGAGGTGATTCATGACCTCTCAGATTTTCTCCCAAAAATTACCAAATGTTTATTATCTTATTGAAAGACCAAATCCAGAATGTTTTGCTCTAAATTTGAGTTGTTTAGTTTTTATGGATCCCTAAAGTTGAAGGTGCGGCATCAAAAATGAAGCGGATTTTCAAGACATGGAAATTGCTGTGAGCCAAAACTCTTACCAGGAACTGTTTAACTAAAACTTTCTTTTTGTATATGGAATATAGAAGGTTTAAACTTTACAAAATGAATGTTAAATTTGTGGTAAGTTGTTGCCATAAAGTCAGTGAAGGCCCTCTGTTTTGAGGGCCTTCACTGACTTTATGGCACTTTAAAATAATGTATAAATATCCGAGGAAAGTTCAACGTGCTTTTAGTTGCGTAAGGCCGAAATATGAAAAATGTCACATTTAACCGATATTCAAACGGTCATAACTTCCTCTGCCAACAACATATTGAAATATTTTTTTTGCCAATGTCATACTCTATTCTTTGTCTTAACAGAACAGTTGAGTCCTTTGAGGCGAAATGTGAAAAATTTTTTTACAAAAAATGCATAGGAAAAAATAAATTTTTATTATTATTTATACATTATTATATACATTATTTTAAAGTGCTTACACTGGTCTTTCAAACGACACTACTTTTGCCGCGCCAACTGAAATGTACAAGCTGTTTTTGGACCTCAAAAACACTAAAAAAACGTCAAAAATGCCTTGTTTTGAGGGCCTTCACTGACCTTATGGCAACAACTTACCACAAATTTAACATTCATTTTGTAAAGTTTCAACTTTCTATGTTCTATATATATATATATATATATATATATATATATATATATATATATATATATATATATATATATATATATATATATATATATAAATAAATATGAGTTAAACAGTTCCTAGTAAGAGTTTTGGCTTACAGCAACTTCCATGTCTTGTAAATCCGCTTAATTTTTGATGCCGCACCTTCACCTTTAGGGATCCATAAAAACTAAACAACTCAACTTTAGAGAAAAACATCCTGATTTTGGTCTTTCAATAAGATAATAAACATTTGGTAGTTTTTTGGAAAAAGTCTGAGAGGTCATGAATCACAGGCGTGACACTCTCTCAGATTCTTGCTCTTAATTGGATAACTCAATTAAATTATCCCCATTTTATCGAAGGGAAGTGAAAAATATAATAATAAATTCTTCAGAATGAAAATGAATCGTTTTGGATTTTGAATCCCTTGGAGTTATGTGATACATTCATTCCAAAGTGGGAGATGAATATGAGAAAATTTTTCTCACGTGGAAAAGTTGAAAATGATAAACTATAGCAATTAAAAGTATATGAACACGACATGATTTACAACAAAATGAAACAGTTAAGACAGCGAAGTAAAGCCATATAGACCTAAATTAGATAATATAATTACAAGAGAAAATAATAAAATTATTACTTCTGCTGTAAAGAGCTAACTGAAATTTTACCTCTTATTACATAAGCATCCAATGCCTTTATCATTGTATCAATTGCATTTTGCCTTGATGGACCATAAGTTATTAACTGCAAAATTAAATAAATGATAGATTAAATTACAATTCATGCAACTCTTAGCATTTAAAGGAATAAAAATATTCTGAAAAATTTAACAACATTCCATTTTTCAAAATTCCCCCATTTGTAAACTACGCATAAAAAATATCAGGAGCAACTTACAGGAAGTTTTCTTTACAGAAATAATGCCAGGACATTTTATTTAGTGAACCTGACTACATTTTATATTTTTGCTTAAAGAATTACAAAGGAACTTTTGTAATGTAGCACAGAAATAATTTTTCTGCGTACGAAAAAAGTAAAGAAGAGTAACTAAAATTTTCGAATGTCTTTAGATTTAGATCAGCATTTTATAAGTTTTATGACAAAAAGACAGCAAAAACAAAATTTCAATTGGAAAATTTTGTTTCACAAAAAATATTTTAATAAGAAATGGATGTCTAAACACTTTCCCTTTCATAGTTATTTTGAATATGAAATAGTACCTTTTTTTAAAAAATGTATTAAATTCATACAACAACTTTATCAATCTCAGTAAACATAGTCCAGCTGCGAGTTTTTATTTTCTTCACATTAAATGAAACTCTTAAAACTCATGCCTTTTTGAATACAATGAACAGCTATTAATGAATACCTTTGAGGGCTGCCATTTTTGGTCAGCACTAACCAATGTTCACATTAAATCTTGCTAACAGTATTTTACTGGTATTGTAATACTAAGTTTTGCTTTGAATAACAGTAAATAATGCTTTTGAAAACCTCCTATTTATGCTTCTTAAAAACAGTTTACAACATTTCTTTTTTTTTTTTTCAAAAAAGAATGTATTATTCAATAAACATCAGCTTGAAGTTAAAAATGCAAGACAACGTGCCCGAAAGTACAAATCAAATGTTTAAAAAAGGTAGAAAACTCTCTTTTAGTTAGTCTTTTTCAACATTTTATTTGTACTTTTGGACACGTTGTCTTGCATTTTTAACTTCATTAATTGTACAAAGTTTTCGACTGTTTTTCTTACAAGCATCAGCTTGCCCGATTTCTTTACCACTGTGCATGATTTATTATTATTATTATTTTAATTAGGATGTTGTGCTGAATGGATAATCTCAACTATTCCCGCCCCCCATTACAAATTTGAAATGCCGGACCATAAAAATTACTTCATTTCACATTTTTTTTTCAATCCATATTTCTGGATCACGTTTTAATCTTTTAGAACCATTAAAGTTAATTCAAACCATGTTTCATACAGCAAAATTTCAAACAACATTGAATAGATGTGAGATATTGATGTCAAAGTATATAAAACAAAAGCTTAGAGAAACATTTGTAAATGCAAACTTTTAGTCAGTGTGAAAGGAAATACATATTTAAAAAGTTAAAAAAAAAAAAAAAAAAACATTGGATCCTAAGATAAACTTAAATCTCCAACGGTCAGCGATTTTTTACAATAAGTTTCATGAGTTGCTACATATACATTAGAAGATCAAAATGCTAAATCACTAAAAAAAGAAAACTTGAACAGAGTTTAAAATTCCTACACAAAAAAGCAAATATGATAAAAATACTAACTTTACAAATCATGGGATCATAGAAGATACTAATCTCACTGCCTTCTTGAATACCACTATCACAGCGAACCTAAAATTGCAGACAACTTCAATGAAAAGTTAAAAGAGCACATGAAAATTAGATATTGCATAATCAAATACCATATAAAAAATGTTCTTTATATTTCTTTTTTTTTGAACTGAAGTCTCATTTCAGTTATCATTGGGAAGTAAAAGTTCAAAGACCCTCCCCTGAAAGATTTGCGATGTATAGATGCGCAATTTTGCATTCTCTTTGGAAAAGTTAAGAGACAAAAAGTGGTTAGGGATCTCCCTCCGAACAATTTTCAAAACGCAAACCTTAAGCCATCTTTACTTTAGACCATCTTTAGTACTAATGTTAGCAAAGGCTCTCTCCCGAAATGTTTCAAAATTAATGTTTTAAAAATATTTTTATTTAGGTTATCTTTAATACCGTCAAGAGAAGAGGCAGGATTCAGGCGCTGTACCGCGAAATTTTGCGGCATTGAAGCTTCAAGTAATGCAATTTTAAGCTCTATTTTTTGAAACTGGAGGTTCAAAATTTTACTTTTAGCAGAGGTGCCCATTACCCCCAAGAGCAAAAATTTATCATCCAAAAATTCCACGAAGATCCCGCTAAAAACGAGAGCCACTACGTGAAAGAAAAAGAAAACAAAAACTTTTTAAAATGTGCCGCAAAAATAATTCAATAGCGCCTCTTACGCCATTATTCTTGATAGGAACAACTGCTTTTGGGCTTTGTCTGACAACATTTAGGATAATAAAAGGATTTAGACTCTTCCGGAAATTTTTGGGCATAGAGACTGTATTTCAGGAGCTCTCTTTTCTAAAAACACATTTTAGAGCTAAAGACTATAGAAAAATTAGGGGGGATATCAACTACCGTTAAGTTTTTGAATTTTAAATCTCTAAAATGTCATTTGAGGCAATGTTTGACAAAGGCATTGAAGAAGAAGCGGGAAATGAACTCTCTTCCGAAAAATTTTTGGATATTGAAGTCTTGAAACTGCAATTAAATTACACGTTGTAAGAGCGAAGATCTCTTTGGACTCTTTAAGGTGCGTCATGAGCCTTCTTTGAATTCATGCTTGGTGGATATACGGGCCTCAACTTCCTACCCTAAACCTGCCACTGAGAAGGCACTCTATTCTTTAATTTCACCACTGGTAAAGAGATTGAAAATTACGTGCCCTTTCTAGCTCGGCCAGCTTGGACTTCTACCTCTTTTCGATTTTTTTAAAATTTTTTTTTTGTTTTGTTCAGCTGATAGCTTGGAAATTATTTGTGAAAAAACTAAAGCCGAAAATGATTGCACTTTATTTTAAATTTCTTGCTGGAGGAATACTTACACTTTCTTTTAAATTTCTTGCCAGGGAGCAATGGTAACACTTTATTTTAAATTCATTGAGTGTAGGATTATTTTAAAGACTCTTATTTCCTGACTGACTAGAAAAAAAGGGGGAATGAGAAGAAAGAGAGAAATGTAATTTGCTGACTAATAATCTACATGTGTTAAATATTTTTCATTTAACGATTTCTATTCAAAATTATTAGGATTTTTTCTATGCGTTTTCTAATTGAAATATCTTCATTTTCCCAAGACACGTTCTTTTTTCTCTTGAGTAAAGCGCAAGGGCTCCCTGACCTGACTCTCTTGGGTTGCACCACTGCCTGGTGCCATCTAACGAATTATTATTAGCAATAATTATTTATTTATTTATGTAATATTTGAAGCTAAAAGTATGTAAATATACGTATTGTAAGAATAAACTTCAACCAAATAATAACTACCTTTATTAAAAAAAAAAAAATCCGAAATTTTTTTCGGGGGGAGAGGGGTATAGGAGGGAAAGACCCTCATGGGCCATCCCTAAAAAACTTTTGAAAACAATGTTATTAGAAAGTGGGCTTTTTTCTTAAGGATTTTTTTTTTTGAGCAAACACGAACTGAACATTTCTCGATTTGGGGGGGGGGGGGGGCTGGCTACCCCCTTAAATATGCCCTTGTAGTACAGTAAACTCCTGTCTAGTCTAATGTGGTGGAAAGGTTAGTCTGGATAATAAGAATTCTAGATAATCGAGAGTTCTATAATGATTTACTCGTTTACTATCTTGCCATAGTGTTCAAGACATATGCCATGCATTTTAAGATAAATTTTATATGTACAACTACACAGCCAGGGTAAGCCAAAGCGGGCTCAGTTCGAAAAACCCTCCCAGGACTTTTCAGGCTGGCCCACTTAAAAAAACTTACTATGTCGGTAAATTGGGTTTTTAAAAAATTTACTGTATATATTGAAAACACTTAGTTCTGAAGAAACTAAATTACAATTATTTTGATCAATACCAAGCCCAGAAATTGGTGTAGATCAACTTGCAAGTGTTTGTAAATTTGCCAAATAAGAAAAAAAAATAGGAGGTCACACTGACCTCCCTTCAGGGATCACGCTCCCTTGATTTTATGAAAAGTAAAAATGCAAAAGCTGTTTTTTGACCTACATTTAAGGTTTTAATAGAGGGTGAAGTATTTCAAAATGATTCTTAAAAAACTAAAAAACAGGTAAAATCAAAAACCCATTCGGACTGGGCTCTTTAAAAAAAATCCAATTTTTTCAAACCCTGGTAGACACAGTTGCAAAATAAGCGAAATATCAACGTAAAATACTATACTTTATACTATACATCTTCATACTAGAAATCATTTCAGATAAGTAAGATAAATGAAATATAAAAGAAAATTAAAAACGAATGCCTCCCCCTCCTCCCCAGCACACAAGTGCTCACGTTCTCTTTAACTCATAGGTATTTCACGTTATTAACTATAAAATGATACTTACATTTTCAATATGAAGAGGTTCAATATATTTATAAAGGCGACCTACAGAAGGTAATCCAAAGTTTTTATATGGATCCTCAGCATAAACTCTTGACTCAATGGCCCATCCAGATATACCAACATTTTCTTGTTTTATCCTTAGCTGATGACCTTAGCAAAATATTTTGAAATCATATTATAAAAAAATTATATTGAATGCTTTTACAAGTACATTATTGGATATGATAAAAAGTGAAATTACTATTATATATATTACAAAATATACCTTTTGCAACACGAATCATTTGCTGAACTAAATCCACTCCCGTTATACATTCCGTGATTGGGTGCTCAACCTGAAAACATATCCGTATAATTTCAAATGTATTACAACGTTCAAAGCAACTCAAAGGAACACGCAAAAAGTACCTGTAATCTTGTGTTCATTTCAAGGAAGTAAAAATTCTTCTTTGAATCTACTAAAAATTCCACAGTACCTGCAAAAAGGAAGGAAGAACTAAGTCCTAATTTAAAAAAGTTATACGCAAACTAATAGCATAGCAAAAAAAGGAAAATAGCATCAAATTATTAAAACATATAAGAAATTTCAGGGGAAAAAGTCACTTACCGGCAGAATCATATCTGACAGCTTTTGCAAGAGCAACAGCTTGTTGTCCCATAGCCTTTCGGAGATCTTTATCAACAAAAGTGCTATTAATATTAAGAAGAAGAAAAAGTTAGGATCACTTAAAGCAATTATGAGTTAAATTATATAAGTAGAATTTTCTACAATGAACATTTATTCTCCAGAGCTTAATAGACTCTTACAGACTACATAATCTGATATTCATACAAGTGCAGTGAGACTGTGTAACCAACGCTTCCTAAATACTAACTGCCAACCAGATTTGCTTCAATACGGGAGACATTTGTTCGACACTGAGGGACACCTTTCAGAAATCCAATGACGCCATTGTGTTATGGTGATAAAAGAAAAGCTAATTCATTGCCATCTAAAAACTTGTCATATTTTACTATGTTGACCTGACACACATAGATGGTACAATTCTCCAATCATGAATCCAATGAAATTCCTACAATATTTTTCTAAAAAATACTTTCTCTTCTACACAAAAACATATGCAATGCAGAACAATTGATTTTTTGATAGTCCATAATTAGACTACTTTCGAGTATACTTCAGTTTTCCTCTGCATAATTCTAAACTAAAAACATTACAGAATCTTTCTAGTTCATTCCAGTTTCAATTTTTTATTTCATATGTTAATCACTCTTTCTACATGTATTTAAGCATAACATATAGGCCATTCCACAAAAAAGCAGTCATTTTGTCCCAATTGTGACTACTCTTTAAACAAATTTTGCAATCAAAGGAATCTATGGAATGAAGTAATTTCACAATCACCCAGCTGAATTTGCATGCATGTGTAAGTTGCACTATACATAAAGGTGTACCTGGATGTGCTGTTTCTGATGTTTGAGTCTAGTGCTTTGTGTTCTTGTTTTCTCTTTAACTTCATTCAATTGATTCAAGCATGAATAAATGCTGTTTGTAATCAAATCTTACTCCTTCACTGTGTTAGGAAATATTCCGCTCAAAAATTACACATGTATACATGATTTCTAAGGCAAAAAGTTTTTGTTTAATATATTTTTAACTTGAACTTTTAAAGCCAACTACAGAATCGTTATCTGTGGGAGAATTTTCAGTGGAATGATCCACTATTTGTTTCTTTTTTAAAACTGACACTAAAAAGAGTTTGACGCAAAACAAAATACATTTGTGAAACATTTGCAACAATAAATTCAGAGGATATATTGCTAGAACCAAGAGCTTTAAAGCTGACGTGCCCAAAAGCGCGACTAACATGTGACAGTTTAACTTCATTAAAGAAAAAAAAGGAAAGAAAAATAAGAAATAGATTTGCCCAGCAAATCACACAAATAAAGTAGTTTCACTAGATCAAAAAATTTTAAGCTTTCAGCCTTTACTAATTTGTGTATACATAAAAATCTAAGGAAAAAATGTCCAAAATGTAACACATGTAAAGGTGGAACCACCCATATAGTTTATTATAAATAAAAATAAACAACTTAACCTGGGAGCTTCTTCAATAACTTTCTGATTTCTGCGCTGAATGGAGCACTCTCTTTCATTCAAATATATCCCATTCCCATGTTTATCACACAACACCTTAAGAAAAAAAAAATGTTATGCAGAAGAAGAAATTGATACATTAATTTTAAAATAAAGAGTTTACACGGTAGGTATTTGAATTTTTATATTTGTAGCAAACATTTTGTGGTATTATACATTGTGGTCAGTAAGTATCTTTAGCATACAAGATTTACAACATTCCTCAATGATCAGGCAAACCTTTAATTTTCTACACATCTGCTCCGGGCACTCTTTCTTGTAAAATTTTTAGGTGCCAAAAGCAGCACCAAGCCATAAAAATCATGACTGCACCATAACAAACAAGTTAACCTGACAAATTAGTCACAGATGAAATGAATGAATGAAGGATAAAAATAAATATATTGATAAAATGAAAATATTATGATAGTAGACATTTGATATAAAAATTTATTATTCTTTTGGTATTACTGACTTTTTATGCAAATGTAACAGCTTTTTTAATTTTAGTGATGTAGGATATATAATTAAAGGAGAAATAACTGGATGTACACTGGCGGAAAAAAAATCCCAACACCAAGAAAGACTTAAGCTAGATAAACGAAATTTGGTAGGCGTGTTTATACAACTAAAAGATGACATTGATTGAAATTTCGCACTCCACGCATAAGTGTGGCGCCGTTAGCGTCACTCAGAACATGCAAATAAGGCTTGTTTTAAAAGCGTGTTGAAAAGCTCGTGAGTATTATTTTTCTGTGAAATTCGACGCATTGCATTCATGTTAGCCAGGAATGCATTTATAAAGACGAAGAAGCCATTATCAACAGCTCACCGAGTTTAAACAAGATCGTACAATTTGGCTACGAGAAGGTGGATTTTCATTTCGCAATTTTGCAGAAGGACTTGGTGGGAATGTTTCCACTGTGCATGATTATTGGAAGCTATGGTCAAGGGATGGTACTACCGCAAAAAGTTCGAGTTCCAAGCAGCCACGTGGCACGACTGAGAAGGAAGATCGCCAAATCTTGCGTGCGGCTGTGACGCATCGTACTGCATCTGCGGTTGCCATTCAAGCTGCAGTTGGTACCGTCGTGACCCAAAGAACAGTAAGAAATCGCTTACATCAAGGACGACTCTGAGCCAGGTAGCCGGTATTCCATTGACTGCAAACCATTGCCGTTTGTGACAGCAGTGGTGTCACGACAGAGCTCACTGGAGGTCGGAGTGGAGATTTCTTGTAATTTCTGAAGAAAACAGATTCTGCATAGGTGCCAGTGATGGTCGCATGTTAGTCAGAAGGACGCCAGGGAACCCCTGCATCCAAGCTGTCTACGGCCTAGACATACTGGACCTACATCTGGAGTCATGGTATTGGGAGCAATTTCCTATGACAGCAGGAGCACTCTTGTGGTTATCCCAAACACAGTGACTGCAAATTAGTCGTCAGTCTGGTAATTCAACCTATAGTACAGCCCTTCATGAGTAGCATTCAAGGGGAAGTTTTCTAACAGGATAACGCTCGCCCTCACACCGCTACTGTAACGCAATGTGCTCTACAGAATGTTGACATGTTACCATGACCTGCAAGATCACCAGATCTGTCTGCAATTGATCACATATGGGGTATCATTGGACGGCTACTCCAGCATCATCCAGTCAGTAATGACTGTCCTAGTATTGACACAACAAGTGCAACAAGCATGGAACACCATACTACAAAGTGACATTCGGCACCTGTATGACACAATGCATGCACGCTTGCCTTCAAAATTCTGGAGGTTACACAGGCTATTAAAGTAACATAATTTCACATTTGCGCAGCATTTTCTTGAGCTTAAATTAGCCAGTGATTTTGTACATTTAATCAGCTCGGGGGTCCAGTTTGAGCTACTGTAGCTATGAAAATACGGATTTTTTTCATTTCAATCCTTTTTAGATATTATCTATGGACCTTTTACTTTCTTAAAAAAATATAGATGGCACCACCAATCAGAATTAACTGCAGGAGACACTATAGAAGCGAGGCTTATACAAACTTATTGCAAACCATGTGGTACTGCTCTTTGTGCAAATCTGTGTTTTGAGATGTACCACACCAAAGCAAATTTTGCAAAATATAGTGTATTTAAAAATTAAATCTTTTTTTAAATATTCGTTCAAGATTTGGGTAAGTTTTTAATTACATTTGTGCATATTTTCATGGTCAAAAATGATATTTTCCTATGGGGAACTTTTTTTTCAAGTTCCAAACATGCATTTTTCAACAATTTCTTACTAAATATTAATTGTTGTTTCACTTAAATAGGTCTTTGTGGTGTGGCACGCATCGTTTAGTGATGCATTTAATTTATCTAATTTTGTTAAGTTAAAAAAATAAAAAAAGGCAAAGTTAAAGATTATGGGAAAATATTCCCTAGAAATTCAAAACAAACAGTTTTAAGGCCGAACGTAAGTGGAAGTAACAAAGCGAAGAAAAATTACCGCAAAAACGCCAGGCCTATGACAGCGCTGGGTGCCCTTCATGTTTAAAAATCCAAAAGTCAAAAATACAGTAAAAAAAAAGGTGACTTACCCCTCTGTTGCATGTATGTTGACAACTTCATAAAACATTCACTATTTTAAACATAACATCTTTTATTATTCACTTGTCGGCTTGTTTCACACATTTTGCACTGTATGGGAGATCTCCGTACAACGATTATAGATGGACCATAAAAAAAAACTAATTGGAAATCCTCGAGCAAAAATAAAACAATTATTTATCTATTTTCTTGAGTTTAGTGATGAGCAATACAATCATAGGAGAGTCCTTGATGCAGGGCGCGGACATATCTAAAGAACATAAAATGCTTGCCTGTGGGTTCAATCCGATTAAGTCATTTAGTAAAACTATTGAAGCTGAAAAAGTTCCCTTTTTCCTTTCGGAGCTGGAAACGCTGGATGATGCATGTCGTCAGTTGGCTTTGGCGTGCGAAAAAAAGGCGGGAGATTTATTGGGAATGCTAAGCGGGCAACGGTTGCAGGAAACTACTAGGACTGCTCATTCCGATGCGCTGATTAAAACGATTATCGTAAAATATGGCGAACGAGAAAGATAGGAACAATGCCTATTCTAAACAGTTATTTTCAGAAGTGAAACATCTCGAAAGTCGAACCAGGAGGAAGGTGAAGCGCTGCGATGAAGATTTGGGGTCTCGATGTGGTGTCTACTTGCGAGACAAGATGAAAAAGAAAAGGATGCTATGTAACTTAAATTGAGGACCTAGGTCCATAATTGTATTTTATTCATCCTTATGTTGGGGCCTTCACTGCCCAGCCGTCCCTGGTCCGATAGAGCTCCATCGCTCGTCTCCTGAAAAATTCCGATTCTTTTGCTCCTCCGAGCTGCGGTTCTTCTCGTCCGGTTCTGCGGGGGCGTCTGTCTGGAAATTCCCGCGCTACAACACTAGACTGCGGTGGCTGACCTTGAGCCAGCCAATCACGGCTAGCGTCGGTTGGAGTTCAATGCCCCTCGGAATGCACGAGGGGGAGTTTCAGCCAATGGAAAAAAGCGTGGGTCAAATTTTGCCCTCAAAGACAACCCAGCTAGCGTCAGTTGTCGAAGAAGAAATTCGAAGAGCTCCGTTCAAAATGGCAAAAAGATGGAGAAAATGCGAAAAACCGAAATTTGGAAAAAAGGGAATTAAGAAAATCGCGATTCGAAAATGCGTTAATTTGACCGAAAATGCTTAAATGATACATGTAACTGCGCGGAAAATTAAGGGTTGCAAGAAAAATGAAAAGGGAAGGTGTTCCGGGGTGAATTTAAAAAGTTGTAGAAATAAAACGCGGGAGATTATCGTTAAGCGATCGTAAATGATAGGTTGCAAAATGATTGAAGAACTGAAAAAACCTAACGATGTGATGCAATATCACAGTCTTTCATCATGAAAGAAAACATTTTGAAGTATTTAATAAAATTAAAATTACCAGCATCAACTTTTTCCAAGTATTTTTAAAAAAATCACGAAAAGCGACAAAACCCACCAAGTCTGGAGGGAGATGCGCGGTCGAAAAGGCTCAGACCTGAAAGTGTTAATGGGGGATTACGGCTTTGTGTTCGAACCGTGAAGTCATAAAACCTGAGTGCTTGCTGTTACACCTTCCTGTCTTTAGAGGAAAAAAGAGCTATAGTTCAACAGCTGTACCGTACGTCTCGAAAGCAAAACTTCCATACTAATAGCCTGGATTCAAAAGGTTAACTTTCATCTCTTAAGATTTTAACACAGGTGTGGAATATTTGCCCTACTAGGAATTAATAGTTGAACCACTGGTTTTGTGCAAAATAACAATGATGATTCAACATCTTCCTGCTTCGATTGCACTATTAAGTACATAAGAGATGATGATTGTTACAAACAATTTTTCATACAGCTGTTTATAGCAGTTCAAGCGGAACAAGGTGAATTAGCACTTTCGTGCCAGTCCACCATGTGTCAGTGTGAATGTGCCTGTATTGAAATGAGTTTCACAGATACTTGTTTAGCTAATTCTCCTGAACTATGAGTAATATGAACCTCTTGATCCCAAGAGGAAAGACATTTGATCTAGATGTTTTCAGGCTTCTGAAGATAGTATTAATTTCGACCCGTGTAGCTTCTTTCCCTTGATCTGCCAATTTTTCAAGAAATTATACGTAACAAGTTTAGAGAAATCCCTGTTTCTAAAAGTCAAACAAATTTTAAGTTCTGGCCGGTAATATAACTAATGCTTGCAGCAGAAATGCTACAACATCCGAGTCTAAATGGTTAGCTGAGAGTGGAAAGAATTTGTTTATGCTATGCTTAATTTACCCACATTTTTTTAATATAGAATACTCTTTCCTGAAACTTCTTTTAATTTTCATTTTTTAAAGTACACCATTAAATAATAATAATAAACATGATTTAGAGCATTACTTTAAATAAATAAAACACAAGAGACTAAAACATACTTGAATTTCTATGTGTCTGGGATTATCAACAAATTTTTCAACAAGTAAACGGTCATCCCCAAAACTGGCTTTAGCTTCTTGTGATGAAAACCGAAAGCCTTCCCTAAGTAAGCAAAACATAATAAACTTTAATATAACAATATACATTCTAAAGAATTTAGAACGTTATACAACATACATAACACATACATAGCGTCTTTATCATTCCATGCAATTCTCATTCCTTTACCTCCACCACCAGCAGATGCTTTTATCATTACTGGATAACCTAGAATGAAACAAATGTTGCATGTAAGGTCTGAATCTATTTTTAACAGATGTGAATAATTAATTACTCAAGTTGTTCTTGCTCCATGCTGGCGACACAGCCATCATCTAATTAAAGAACAGATACTTTTTGGCAATAAGAATTTAACAACACACTAGATGTTGCTTATAGATGACTGCCAATGAAGAGCTTTTTTTTTAATTGTAATATACATTAAATAGAGTGGTAACTAGTTTTCTTTAGTTTTAGAGTTAACTGCTAGTTAAATCTGAACTACCTGAAGTTAGTTTATTATGTGAAAAACAATAAAGTACTAATTCTCTTTTTGACACTTCTACTCTATAGCTTTATCTTAAAACAGCTATAGTTTCTGAACAGAACAAATTGTTTTTTATAATAGAAACAGTATTAAATGAGTCTGTAGCTCATGACAAACTAAAATTTAAATAGAAGAACAACTTTTCAAGTCCAAAAATTATGAGAACCCTGATGAGATGAGTAGTGGTGATTGTTACAGCTGACTAAAAGAAGGCTGTAATTCTTTCAGAAAACAAGTAATTTTATCAGGAATTTTTATTTTTAGCATGCATGATTTTATTTACCGGTAATACATAACTGTAATGATAGAAAATCTAATATTACCCCTTATATAGACAAAATACTCCTAAAATATGTGATGAAGAGAAATTCCCATTAAAATTGGAACTCTATTAGAAAACCTATTTTAATCATAGTTAAAACTCATAGTTTCATAATTATGTTAAAAGGCATGTTATACATGCATTTGCAGGGTGTAAAAAAATCAATGATTTTTTTTGAAAAAATAAAAAAAAAATCGGATTTTTTTTGATTCAAATCAGATTTTTTTGATTCAAATCGGATTTTTTTTGATTTTTTTAAAAAAAGTTAGAAACTTCAGTTATTAATTAATTTCTAGGTTATAGGTGAAGGACTGGGAGAGAAGTCAGACTTAAAAAAAATGAAAAAATGCTTTTCATTAGTAAGGAACCCAGAAAAAAGTGTTAGGAGCCAATCAGAAAATAATCCTGTCTGCTAGCTAGGATAAAAATCAAATGGGGCACAAAGCTCAACCTAATCCTCACTTCATTCAGCCCCCCTCTTTATTTTGCTTTTGTTTTGTAAAGACAGAATCAAATTCCATTTCATCCACTAATAAGGACTGCCTCCCCCCCTCAAGTTGCTAATCTAAGACAGAAAATTCATCTTCTGTCTGATTGTTTTTGTTTTTTCTTTTACTGAAAGCATATCACACACATCCTATCATGTCCCTTCCCCCTCAATTCACTCTTTGCAACACCTGCCCTGCAGCTGCACATATTTTCTTTATTTTCCATATTAGACAAAACAAATAACACTATTTGTGCATTCAAATTATTTGGACTGCAACCTTCCACTATCTGTGGAGGGGGTGAGTAGGATTACTTTTCCATTTATCAAATGGAAATCAAAGCTCTAAAAGAAAATGTCAAAAATAATGAAATTGGGATTGTCCAAGAGAATTTTACAAGTATTAAAATAAAAAGTGATTTAAATCAGCGATTTAAATCAATTGATTTAAATCATTGACACCCTGTGCATTTGAATAATTTTTTTAACTATAAAAATAAGCATTAATCCTTTTTTTTTTGAAACTCTAAATAATGACAACTATTCAGGACAGCAACTCTTAACTAAGATTCATATAGATGACCATCTCAAATAGTTTATATTATGTTTTTCAAATAAAATAAAGCCATATCATACAAAAGACAATTGAAGTATGTAGCAGAACATTAAGATACACTACTTAGGCTAATACAGTCAATCCTCATTCAATGCGATTTTACCAAACAGGATCACAATAAGTGAATTCCAGCAATGGAGGATTCCTTATTTGTATATCGAATGTTTTCCTAGTTAAAGCATATAAAAGTCATGTGTGACCTTTTACATACATTTTTAATGTAATTACATCCCTCTAGACATGAAATAACACCCTTTTGTAACTATTGCACTTGTCTTACCCAATATATCGCTAAAAGTATTAGAAAATAAAACACATTAGGTGTTATGAATGTCACATTATTATTGAAAATATAGCAACATGTATGGTGATGAAATATGCACAAATAAAGGATAGTATGTCTCGACTCTGTATTCTTTCTCTACTGAAGGCAATGCTTAAGCTTATTGTTTGACAAACCAGTAGATGAACACAATTTATTTTTGCATTTATTCTCTTTCAATAATATAATGATTGACTTTCTCCAGTAAAAATAAACATTTGATAATAATTCCTTACTTTCTTCTGCATTTCTCCCTTTCTCAATGGGCACTACTATAGACATTCAGAATTGCCTTACTTAAAAAAAAAATTTTGTTTCTCTTCAGAAAAATAGTTAACAAAAACCTGTTAGAAATTAAAACTGAATTAATTTTAAAAAACTGTGATAGAGTGAAGCCGTAAAAGTCCAAGCACAAAATAGCAAGAGACGACTGTAGTTCCAGTCCTCTAATCAGGCCACATGCTTCAATTATCGATATACAAAAATAACTTTTAAAAGGCTAAATTGGCATAAAGTCTAAATTTAATTTATAATAATAAGTTCAAAAGAATTTGAAACATATTCTACGCTTCAAAAAAAAAAAAAAAAAAAAAAACATCATGGGAGATTATTTTTGAAGTAGAAAATCAAACAGGAAAAAGAATTCTTGAAATTAAAACTGAATCAATATTAGAATTATTTACAGAAATATTCATACTGAAGGCACTTACCTATTTCTTGAGCTATTTTAATACATTTTTCTGGAGACTAAAAAAAGAAAGAAATGCTGCAATGAAGTACAAGTTTTGAACTTTGAGTATGAACACACAAAAAACAATAAATGTATCTGCAATGTACAATATTGTTTAAATAAATACAAAATAAGGATGCTACTGCACTTTAGATACTGTAAACATTCACTCGCCAAGGAACTGATAAATACAAAGATTGAGCTGAAACCTCAGTAAAGCATCAGTTAATAATAGTAAGTCTATAAAAATTTTTATCGGCTCGCTTTAAAAATTGCTAAGGAGGTATAAGAAAGTAATGTAGGTACTATAAGAAAGTATTTCTGCATATTATTCTTGTAAACCAACAATTCTAATGCATAATAAAAAATCCCAATTCTACCCATAAAGGGAGTTTACAGTAACTCAAATAAATAGGTACAGGTCAGGGGACCACTACAATGAAAAAGCACAGAAGCAAGTCTTTATTAACTGGGAAAGATTAAATAAATTAATTTTATAAAAAGTTCAGTAAAAACAAGTTGCAAATTTCTAAAAAGTTACAAAGTTAAAAATTTTAGCATACATATTGCAGTAAAGCCATGAGTAATCAAATTAAACTAAAAATAATTCAAATATCTTGTGAAAGAAAAATAAAAGCAAATTTACAAAATATATAAATAAATTGATAGAAAAAATTAATTTGAATTTCGACATCTTAAATTCAAACTATGTTTTATGACATATTGGATAATTATGATAAGTGTGTGTATGCAATTATGTTTATAGTTAGGCATGTGTGTGTTACAGGACATAGACCCCTTGGTATGTCCCTGGAGGTGGAGTACCAGGATGCACCCAGTGACCGACTCTGGGGCCAATCTGAAAAAGGGACTAGTAGACAACTGAGAGATCAATAATGAAAGTAAATAGCAATTTGTATTACTCAAAAAACATAGCAGGAGATAATTTTGAGAATTCAAGTTCAGTAAAGAAATTGAAATCAACAAATAATTCTTAATGACATAAATGTATAAAAATTATTCTGAATTTAGAAGTCTTAACAGAATTTGCAAAAATCCCCTGACAGAGGAAACAGCATGTATACATGTTTTACAAGATTAAAATTATGCATGTGAAATAATTTGTATCATTGCGCACAGGTAAACTTTTGGTATGCATACCAAATTGCTAGTTGAAGCAATTAAAAAACAATTTCAGGCTTCAATTAGAGAAAAGCACCAAGCATTTGCTCTTCAATACAGATAAAATTGTTTGTTTATTACCTCTACAACACCATCAAATCCAGGAATAGTGTTAACTTTAGCCTCCTTGGCAATGCGTTTGCTTTCTATTTTGTCTCCCATAGCAGCAATTGATTTCCAGTTTGGCCCAATAAAAGCTACTCCTAATTTTTCCTGCATAAAATTTTGTAGCTTTTATAAATAAAATAGTCACAGCATTTTTAAACATTTAAACAAATCAGAAACTATCAAAAAGTACTTACCAATGTTTGAGCAAAGTCCATGTTTTCAGATAAAAATCCATAACCTGGGTGGACCTATCACAGATATGATACACATTGAAGTAATTTTAATCCATGAAAATAAATATTTCCACAAAAAAGTAAACTTAAAACAGAGTATAATGAATACTTTTAGCAAAAAATTCATTAATATAGAATTATAAAAAATGTTGTATTTTTACTGTTAAATTAATAATTAAATTATGATATGTGCCGAAAAGATCATTAGAATAAGAGCAACAGTCATTTCAGTCCGCATTCGCAATTCTAGAGCTTTAAAATGTCACATTGTGGTGGTTTAAGAGATTAACTAAAAAAGAAAAGCATTTTCATTTTACACCAAGAATGTAGGTGTTTCCTTGAACACTAAGCGGACGTGACTTTGGCTTGCCTAATTCAGCAACCAATGATATGAGACTGCAGAACCTCCTATAGTTTATTTGAATTGTGAATTAGAATAAAGACAACAGTTCCTTAAAAATTTAACGCAGCTTTTTTAAGAGTCAGAGTAGAAAAAGTTTCTAAATAAGGCCTCATCAAGTCACTAAAAATATATTTGAATAACATTAATAATCTATCTTTTTAAACAAACACCAGATTAATTATTCTAAATTTTAAAAATAATATACCATAAATATTTAGATTTAAATCTGTACTAAAATATGTATCAAAATAAGATTCCACTTAGAAATTAAAAGTACAACCATACATGCTACTTGTGGATTGAATCCTAAAAAATTTGATAAGAATCTTTGTTCTCTGAAGTTAAATATTTTTCCTTCAAAATTTTTTACGTTTCTCTTTCATTTATGTATGCTTGTACTTTTAAAAACCTATTAATTAGAAAGAAGCATGTGAAAGAAACTCAGGGGCAATTGAAAAAGAGTTCAAAAATTTTTAAAATTGCCATAGTAATGCATTAACAGTGTTACTTATTTAGTTGATCTTCTCCCCCACATCTATTTTATTTTGCCCTTTCATAGAGCCTAACAAAGCAGAAAATCCTTACTACAAGTTTATCTACAGTTCTCCCTAAAAAAAAAAACTTGATAAAAATTTATAAAGTTACACAATATATATATTACTCTATTTACTAAATTTCTTTTGAGAGGTGCAAAATTTATATGAATATTGAGGTCAAACTGAGTAAACACCAAGGATATGCTAAAGCTTCTGACGTAAACTATACAAAATCTGATATCCCGGGTTTTTTAGACTACAATCACCTTTGAAGAAATCAAATATATTTTCACCAAAAGTACAGAAAACTTTTTCTTACTGCTTGAGTAGATGTTTTCTGAATAACATCCAAAATGGCATCAACATTTAGGTAACTTTTGTTAGTTGGTGCAGGGCCTAGACAATAAGCTTCATCAGCCATTTTCACGTGAAGCTAGAAAAATGTTGCATATATTTTAGAATAAACACTTAATAATACTATGATACTATTCTAGACAATCATAACCACTGAAAAAATAAACATCTAAAAACTGTTTTGCTTTGCAATAAAACTAAAAATTCAAAAGTTCAGAAACACAAAAATTGCATCAAATTTAAATGCGCAGGAAATCAGTAAAATTTTATCAACATAAGATGATTTGTCAAGAGCAACAATTGACCACCCTTGCCAGCTTTGGTAGCAACCAGATCTGAATTAGAAATTTATCTCTTTACACTATGACTTACAGTATTAGTAAACACAGGTTTAGAAATTGTGTGCTTTTAATAAAGTTGTATTTACGTTATTATATTTATGCACAAAGGTATTTCAAAAACAAAGTTCTTTGCATAAGTCAGAAAAAGGCTGTGATTACTTTGGGTTAAGAAACACTTCAGGTGCAAAATGAAAAATGATAAGAAAATATTTTAATAAACAAAATAATTATATTTTAAATTGTGGTTTAAAACGTGTCCATATCGAGTACTTAGTAACTCAGTACTCGGCCAAAGTGCGACACGGCACATCTCTATTAAGGAAAATGAAGTTTTATGCAAATGAAAAAATAATATGATTAAAACCATGCACTCTTTAAAATTTCAACTTAGAAGCATTGTCTGATCTCGGTTAAATCCATATATGCACTCAGAGCCATATAAAAGTATGCTTGTGACTTATTACGGAAAATTACTTTTATACAATAGTGTACCTGAAAAATACAAATAAAATTTCCTATATTTAATCTATTTAACTTACAGCTGTGGAATCCACATCACTGTGAATGGCAACAGTTTTTATGCCCATCTGACGGCATGTTTTAATTATTCTACATGCAATTTCTCCCCTATTGGCTATGAGAATTTTATCAAATTTCTGAAATAGAAAAAACATTACATGAATACAAAGCTAAGCACATACACTAATTTCAAAAACTTTAACAAAAGAAAAGGATTTAATTTAGTTAGTATTTGCTGAAAATAACAATAAAATAAGCAAAAGCAGAAAATACATTGTTCTTAATAATTAAAAAATGAGTTTTAATCAAAAAACTTTTACACCCTGCAGCCGAAACAGAAAGACACTGAGAACTGTCATAAATGCTTTAGAAAGTCAATGGACTGGTTCTTAAGGGAGGTGGGAAATAAGCAAATTCTTAAGGAAAAAATCTTAGACTTCAGCCGTTGCAGATTTGTCACAATATCTCAAAGCTTTACAGCTTGAACATTCCACTATCTCGAAATTTTTATTTGGTCCCATAATTCTGAAAAGGCTGTGAGAACATCCTAAAACTGCACCGTTTCAGTCCGGTCTTTTTTAGTGATGTAAAATTCCTGGGAATTTATGCCCAAAAAAATATTGTAAGAAATGGTTTCCAAAAATATTCCCAAAATTCATTTCAAGGAATTTATGGGAAGTTACCATTTATGATATAAATAATTGAAAACTACTTTACAATACGTACAAATCATTGTAAAATAATAGTCAAATACCATCATAATTTGACTGAAAAATTTAACTCTTTAAGTTCAAAAGTTAAAAAGTAACTAATGAAAAAACATACTATAAAAATAAAAAAATTAATGATAACTCAACTTTATTATATAACTAACAAAAACTAGCACTAATATAGAAAATACCCAGTAATGACACAAAAAACTACATATTTCATCTACAGATTTTCTTCCACAAATCCTCTACAATGTTTTACTGTGTACTCTTTCATCTTGTAAATCTCAAGCTTAAGTCACCGTCATTAACATTCACCATACATTTCTCTGTGTCATCATCATCTACTTATTTTTCTTCTTCATTCTCAGAGGTGACATCAAGATCTTGGTCCTCATCAGTATCATCACAGCTTTCAATTTCATTATCATTGTTCTTGACCTTTCATTCACCTGGCTCAACTGTGGATCATATGTATTACTTTGGGTTTGAACTGAGGACATTTTTTGGGGATGATTTAAGCTATACGTTTAACCAATCTTGCAGACTATTTTTGGGTTTTTAATCTGAATAATGTACACTGCAAAAACTTCTAATAGAACTCTATAAATTTAACCAAATACTAATAATAAAATAAAGTTATGAAAAAAAAAATTGTGAATTCTTTGAATACTTACTGATTCATGATGATCTATAGGATCCAAAGTATGAATTTTTTGCTTTATGCCAGAGGAATTTCTTACCTGTTAAGAAAAACAGAATTTAAAACGAAAACACAGAAAATTAGAAAACACATTTAATATTTTTACCTCTTTTTTTCTTATTCACATGCATTTTAAAACTAATGAAGAAAAATTTTAGTTTTATTCTAAATTTATAACTTTTGTAGTTATGTGTCTCAAATATAGTTTTTCTTAGAAATAAAATATCTTTGTCACCAGAATATCCCAATTGATATAAAATTAGAAAATAGAAGAAAAAGAGTAGAAACAGGGTTAACTGGTTTGGTTTTTCTTAATATATGACAAAGAACTATCGGACAAGTCTCCAAACCTAAACTTTTTGCCTGCCCCATAAAAAAGGCCTACAATTGTTTTTCAGACCTTAATTTAAAAAAATTTCAGGGGAGAGTCTCGGATTTCCTTTGCTTTCCTTGATCCATCAGTGAAGATTGTTTTATCTACATTTTTAGGACTTCAATTTCAAGAAATTTTCAAACAAAAATCCTGCTTGAACAATTCAAAAAAGGTTTTGAACCTCTCTTCCATCTAACAGTACTAGAGATCATCTGAACTGCATTTTTAAAATTATTTTCCACAGGTGGAGCCCTGGAATGTTACACTCTGCTAGTATACACCCCTCCCCCCCCCCCAACTAAAACAAAAGCTGGACTCTAGCTTTAACTATTTATACAATTAAAAAAGCCTGAACGGTTGCAAAAATCCCCCTCCAGATTTTTTACACCTCAACCTTCTTTAAAAAAAACACAGTTATTCATTCCACTGAAACTTGAGTTAATACTAAGACTATTACACTGAGACAGTTTGAAATTTTTATGACCTTAGGTGTACCCAGAATGAAATTCTAGAATCTCCACTGATATTGTCTATTTCTCTATTTGTCTGCTATGAAAATATTCAATCTGGGCCAAGGTATTAAATGGATAATTATCAAAATCACGTAATTCTCCTCGGAAGTTTAAGTGGGCCTTCATTTGGACAATCAGGGGGGAGGGGGTCAACAGCCCCCTTCCCGACTTTAGAAAATCAACGTACTTACAAATAAGTGGGCGTGCTTTTGCTGTAATTTCATTGATTATATACTCCTCCCCCCTACTGGAAAATTTTTAAATGGTGATCTGAGTTTAGCCATAGAAAATTTTCTGGCTGAGCCATAGCAAGTGTCCCTAACAAATTTGCCATTACACAAGGGAAATTCCTGTATTGAGTTTTTTTCCAGAAAAGAATAAACTTATTGTCTAAGGAACCTCAATTTAAAATTCTCAGAACTAGTTTGTAGTAAGTAACATTTCTAGTTTTGTGAAGAAAGGGATGTGTCAATATTTTCCCCTGATATTTAGCCTTCCTTTTCACACAGTAAAATGGAGTGCCCGAAAAATTATTAACTTTAATCTTTTAAAACAGCTATCAAAATTGCATTTTTAACAGTATGAAAAGGAGATGTAATTGGTTTAATAATGAAAATGGAAAATTATTCAGTAGGAATCTGTAAATGAAAATCATGGTTTAAACTAGAAAAGAAGTGAACTGCTGCAGATTTTTTGTGCATTTTAATCTTTCTAATGGTAATTGAAAAAGGAAGATAAAGTCTCTTCTTTACACTAAACAAAGTTCAATTTAATTTATAATGTATGTCTTGAACACAAAACAAAATGAATTCATTGCAATGGCATGCTAAAAATTTGTACTACACTAAGCTGTTGCACAAGCAAAAAACTCAGTTTCCAGATTTTTTTTCCTTCAAACACAACAAAATTCATCAAATTTTTCCAGTCTTTAGACTTTTCCTATTACTATAATACTATATTAATTATAACCGAAATTTTTCGGTACGTTCCAATGCACAACCACATGGCAATAAATTTATTGCAATAATCAGATAAGCCAATTTAAAAAATATCAATATTCCAACGAATGCATTCAATTATAAAAATATGCAATAAAAAGGTTGAAATTAGGGGACTTACAAGTTTTATACTCGAAAAAATAACAAGTTTATTTCTATTTAAACGAAATAAACACCGACCCCCTCGCGCAGCTGCCATCATCTTCAACGATAGAGCACGTAGGAAGCAGACGTTTTGTTTACTTCAGTTTGTGTGCAAATGGATGGAATCGGTGCTCGCTAGCTCAATTTGGCGAAGTTTCGCTAAGTTTTACGCTAGATCACTTCACCTAAAAAAAGAATCATATAAAATAAATCAATGCAGTTTTGCAGAACCATCAATAAACAATTGTATTCAGCTGAATTTTAGGATGTAAGAAAAAATTTCGCGGAGTGAATTGATAAAACTATGATTAGCTGGCAACCCTATCAATACAGAAACTACTGATACAACTACTGAGTCACCAGCCGGTCAACACTAGCATTGGCACACGTTAATCTGCCTTGCTTTTATAACGTAGATGGAGAATTTTTTTAATAATACCAATCATCAGTTTTGTAAAATTAATCTGGTGAGATTGTTCTTTCACTCCAAATTATTTTAGTTAATTTTCTTGTAGTGTAGTGCTTAAACCTTTTTCCCGTCTTGCAGTTAAAAAATCTGACGTTTCAGAATGAATGCCGTCAGAGCTGGCATTTTTACTTGAAATATTTACCTTGATCCTTTTAAACTGTCTGTAACGTCAATGGTAGTACATTCATCACTTTGTAATTTAATCTTGCAATAATCGATAAAGTTTATAGGATAAATGTTTCTTTTTGAAGGAATATTTTGTTGAAATTATAATCAACAAATCTGCGATAGGCTTAAGGAAACAGAATTTCATCCTGCTATGTAATTTGTTTATAATATTTTACAGTACAAAGATGTTGTTTTTGCTGTAATAAGTTGCGTTTTGGATGAAAATGTTTTAATTACTGCATTACCAAATGTATTTACGAATATGTCCATCGGTATTTGTTACATAATTTTCTAAGTTGCGTCAAATAAGCAGAAATTAATCCCGGTGGAGATACCTATTTTGGTTGATTTAAAATTGATTTTTACTCCCTTTTAATGATTTTGATTCTTTATTTATTAAATCTGAAAATGTTAAGTCGAAAACTTTTTTTCCCATCATCACTTATTCATGTTTCTAAACATAGGAATAATAAAAACAAGATATGATGTTCGTAATTTTTGATAACATTTTCACAAGAGTCATTTTTAATGTAATGGCATGACTATGAAATTCAAACGCTTGTTTTTACCTTATTCATTGAATGACTAGAATATGTGTTTTAACGTTAATGGAAATGATGAAATGCTTTTATTATACAGAAGTTTTTTTTTTGTTTATGCGTACAGTGTGTCATGTATCACTTTCGTGAAAACGCTAAAGTTGCTTAATTATATTAATTCATGCCATTTTATTGAGAGTTTTATACATTTCCCACTATTTTTGCAATTCAAAAAGGAGTTCTCTGAATACTTATTTATAGAAAAGTTTAGAGTAACTCGTTTAAATATTATCAAAACTTTATGTACTTGGATGTTTTAGTCTAATTTTTATGACTGTGACTAAGTAAGAAGAAAAAAACATATTCAATGAAATGTCTCCTCTCATTGTTTTAAAATTATTAGCTATATTATTAGGCCAAGTGTTAAAAGTTCATGTTTAAAACTAGTAATTGTTATGATCACATCTTGATGAGCCAATAGTTTTTCCAACAAGAAATTTTTCAAATTTGAACATATATATTTGGGGCTCAAGATTAGTGAATGCACAAATAAAAAAAACACACTCCAAAACATTATTGAAAACTTTTAAAACTTGCGGATGGGTACAAAAAACATGTGTTGCTATGCATAATCTGGAAGAAATATTTAAATTACTCTATTCATTTGTCAATTGTTTTTGTTCATAACCTGTTACAATAGTCACTCAGCTATTGAGAGTAATACAATAGCTGTAAATCATTGCACCTATAGCAAAAATTTGAAGCATACTACATTCATGCAAATTTTACAGAGATGTGTTCAATAAATATTGTTTTTCTTTTATAAAGTGATTGAACTTTTTATTTTTTTAATTGCATATTACCCATTATTCAACACTGATGATTCTGTGTAGAAGCAATAGTGCAATTTATCTTGAACGACAAGATGTCCTAGTTTTGCAGTTGCATCTATTTAGTACTGCATAGGAATCACAATTGATTAGCTTTTTCAATCCGGTTATTTTTGCTAAGTGCATGCTTGCAAGAAACAAAGGCTAAGAAACATCTTGCTAGGAAACAAACATAAAAGCAGTGAACATTTAAAGACTTAGGAGGGCTCTAAAATTGTGGAAAGAAAAAATTTATACTTTCTTTTTTGAAAATAGTAATTAATAGATTTTTAATAGGCTCATTTTTAACTAATTTTATGGTTACTTTATTATTACTTGGTTTTTAAGGAATGTATTACCTTTGTGTGGAAAAGTAAAAAAAAAAAAAACATTAAAGTGGACTAATTTGCTGAGAGCAGCAGACACAAGTTTCGATGTTTAAAGGTGCTCTTTTTTTTTTCCAATACAGAAACATGTGCTTTTAGATGCAGCTACAGGGCTGTTTGGTTTTTAACCAAATGTTTTTTTTTAATTCTAAACTATTTGTGTTTTTTGAAAAACAAAATTGTTTTGTCCCAAATGTTTAAAAAATTTTACATACAGTTGAAAAATGTAGTTATGTTTTTCAATAATTTTAAATTGATAGTTAAAACAATTTGTTTTAAGTTTCTCGATCAATACGCAAAAAAGGTGTAACAAGGTTTCAAAAGTTACTTTTTGCAATGGAATTTTAAAAAACAAACAAAACATGTGCTCTGAGATAAAAGATTTAGTTGAAATTAAATGTGATTGAATTATTTCATGTGTAATTTTCCTTTATAAAGCTTTCAATTTGGAAAAATTAATGTAATTGATAAAATATTCTGAATTTATTGCTTGAACACTTTGTTATGTATGTGAATTGTGGAAATGAATCCTGAAAAAGTTAAATACCAATGTTCCTTTTTAATATTGTTCTAGCAAAGAAAAAAAAACTGAGTTTAGGAGTATTTTTAAATTTGAAAATCAAAGGAAAACATATTTTTTAAATTTTGGTCTAAATAGTGAAATAAATGTGAAGGTACTATTAAAGCCTGCCTAGCTCTGATGTGGTCTAGTAGTTATAGCTGTTGCTTTTGCTACCCAAGCCTATGAGCTTAATCTTTTACTTGCTGAAAAAAATGTTATTATAATTTCCTTCTCACAAACCTCCTGTTTCATCACTAGGAAATGAATTTATTTTTCTTGCTTATTTACATGTGTTAAACATATATTATTACTGCTTTGACATATGTTAAATGTTATGCTACATGTGAATTTTATTTGATAAACTAATTGGAACAATTTTGTAGTGAATACTCATGTGGGAATCTGCAGCTATCAAGACTAATGGTGGCTAAGTGTTTTTAAAACCTTGGTTAGAAAGGCTGCTGTAAATCATGACAATTGTCATGCGAGGAGGCCAGACTGGTGGAGGAGATTCTCCACAGGAAAATATTCCTATACAGTCACCCAGAACTAATCCTATACCTAGTCCAAATCTTGTATGTACTTTTCGCTTTTCTTATTTGCACACACACACACATTGATGTCACTGTGTTACTAAACTTTCATGATTCTTTATTTTGCGAGGAGTAGCTCTTCATAATTAAGGCTGCAACATCGATGACAAAACATCGATGTTTGCAAACATTGATGTTGGAAATAAAAAAGATTGATGGTATTGATACATCGACCAAAAAACATCATTGTTTTCGAACATCGATGTTTCAAAGCATCGATCGTTTTTCAGATATACTGCATATAAATTCTAATGTACAGTATCCCCTGGTTACATTGCTCATTATTATATCTCTCAATCCGATATATCGAGCGTTTTTTTTTTTTTTTGTCTGCCAAAAATATATTGACCATAAGACATCAAGATATCAACAAAAACTTTTCCTATTGAGATAGATATGGCAACTAATGATTAACGATGTAACTTTTTTTTCCTGCTGAAGTATTAAAAAAAACAAAAAAAGAGAGAAAGAAAAGAAAACATGGAACATGACACAAAAATGTTTAAAAATAATCTCAACCACCATAAATTATTGGAGGTGATTAGAGAATTTTTCCTAATAGAATAGATAATGCTAGTACTGATTAAGGATGATTCTTTTTGTCGCTTTTTTTTTCTTGAAACTTGCTGAGACATAAAACATCGACACAAAAAAATTTAAGTAATAATAAGTAATAATGAAAAAAACAGTGAGAACAAATCGGCGATGATTAAACAATACCGATCGCAAAACACCAGGAATGATCATGGAAAACTTTTTCAATGAGATTAATTCTGCAACTTCCGATTAATGATATGCATAAATGTTTTGATAAATGTAATTATCGCACATTTTTATGTACCTTTTTGCTGAAATATAAAACAATGACATCGAAAAGGACATCGAACTCACTCAAAACATCAATGTTTGAAAGACATCGACCGTATAACATAACATCGATGGTAAGGTATAACATTGATGGAAAAGCATCGATGTTTTAACGAAAACATCGATGTTTCCAAAACATTGATGTTTCCAAGACATCGATGTCGCAGCACTACTTCATACCACATCTCGAAACTTTTGCATTTTATAGATTATGGCATCAAACAAATTATTTCACAGATCAATTAATTTACCCTGTAAATGTTTTCTATTTCTATATTTTTAATCGATCAAAATGTTTGCAATGTGAAATATTAAAAACTAAAAGTAAATTTGAAGTATGAATATTGTAAATATACAGCATGTCCCGTTTAAGATGCATGACTAAATGCATGCTTCTAGTTGCAAAATTGGTCAGATTGAGTTGCAGAGTTAAAATATTAAAAGTTTGATACATTTAAGTCAGGGCTGTATTTAAGGGGTGGGTTTTTAAGGTTCAAATCCACTACGAAAATTTTAAAAATTATAAAAATGCTTTTCATAGTTTCTTACTGAAAAAATTATTATTGCTATTTTATTTTAATTTTCTTATTTACTTTGAAACTGCATTTGAAAACTAAAATTACCATTATTGAATAATTGTGCAAATTGTTTTTTCTGCAGTATTTATTGTAGTTATTGCAAACATAATGTTTTAATAATACACCTTTCCTTACGAATTTTTATTGACACTAAAAAAAAAAACACCAAAATTCTTCAAATTTATTAGTACCAATCTCTATATTTAACACATCTTATAAGTGGGCGTAAGATAGAAATTTCAAAAGTACTCCTTTGAATTAGTGAACTTATCCATCCAGATTTTTTTTTCCTTCGTGGAAAAGATGAGTCATTTTTTTTAATCGTTTTTGTGTTAATACCTACTAACATCTATTGTAACAAAAAGCAACATAAAATAGAACATGAAATCAAATTTTATTGACTTTATAGATTTCACGAGAAATATATTTAGTAAAACCCTCCCCGAAACTAAGGTCTAGTACGGCCCTGGCTTAAGTGAATGTGTTTAAGACAATGCTGACTTCGAATTGTGGGGGAACCGTCATCAAAAAATTCTTTGGTACCATGTTAAGTAGTTGCTTTAAATTGCTAAAATATTGCTACGTTAATCTACATCAAAATGCTCTCAGATACTAGTACATAGCTTGTTTTCAAATTGATAAAATAGTGACTGGAAACATTTTCAGTGACAACAAAATGTTTGGGAAATTGCAAGTAACTTTGGTTAAAGGTTAAACCTATTTTTGTTCCAGAAATCAATGTTTATGTATTCTACTCAGAGTAAAAAGCAAAATTCAAAATATTGTTGCAATTGACTCGAAATAGGCTAAAGATCAACCTGTCAATTGCGATCGATGAGTTGCATGCCACTGCTCTATAGGGTATGACAAGATGTGTTTTTCACAAAAAATATGTAAAAAAAAATTTCAAGAAAATAGTTCTTTTTTTCCCAAAATGGAAAAAGTTCACTGTTTTTTTTCCCACAAAATACTCACCTAAAGTTTTTAGTGCTTAGTTTAAAAGCTAGCATACTTTTGATGATTATTCTTAAAAACGGTTGTGGTTTGATAGCATATGAAAGAGAGAAATTGCAACGAATGCTGCAGTAACTATTTGTTTCTCGACTTTAGTTTTCAACATTTATGTACAAAGCTCTTTAAAGTCCTAGGAACTTAATGAAGTGAATAATAAATATAAAATCTGTACTAAATTATTTTTACAAATGACACTTGATTTAATGTTTCAATAAGATTAAAAATATGCACCTGCATATTAATATTACAGTTAAATGAAACAGAAGGCAATGCAGAACAGGAAGAAACTCCAACTGAATTACCAGATGGACAAGAGCCGGAATTTCCTCATGCTGAATTAGTTCGGTTGGATGAAATGATTAATCGGCCTCGCTGGGTTGTTCCGGTGCTTCCGAAAGGCGAATTGGAAGTCTTGTTAGATGCTTCAATTAATTTAAGTAAATTAGGTAAGCAATATATATATATAGTTTTTAAAAATGATTGCAGCACTATAGCTCCAGGATCCCTACTGAAATTATTGCTTCTTTTGATTAAAAAAAAATATTTTTTCACCATTCAATTTTCAAGTATGTTTTGTCTGTATCATTTTATTTTGCTTTGAAACATCTTTAAAATGAGTGATTTACCTTATACACAGTGGAACCTCGGTAACTCGGTAATTTTTGTGGGGGCACCACAAAAATATGGGGGTATGGATGATGATCCAAAATATATATTAGAATTTTAATTTACCGTTTTTTATAGGAATAGATCAGCGTAGTGAGGCTTGTCAAAGATTTTATAGAGATGGCCTGTCTGTGTCTTTTACTAAAATACTCACCGATGAAGCTGTTAGTGGATGGAAGTTTGAAATCCATGTAAGTATGCTTTATAAACTTATACTTTTCCAGCATATTCGGTTAGGAAGACTTTTTGTAAGCTTTATTAATGCAATTTTTATGTTAAAGCTTTTTATCCTCATACGTTTTGAAGAAATTTATTTTATACAAGCCAAGCTAAATTGATGAAGGTAATTTTAAAAGGTTTATTGATAAAGGTATTTTTAAGAATGTTTTTTCCTGTTTGTGCGTCTTAACCCCCTGACGGTTCTGGACGTCTTATCACGTCCATTTAACATGTAATTCTGGAACTGCCAAACTGCCAGGGGATTAAAAAGTAAATGTGAAGTTTCTTTATAGTCCCCATTTTAAATCTTGGTCTCTGGAGTACTTTTCTAGTAAGAGAGGTTAAAAGTATTAAGAAATCAACATTAAATTTCTTTAGTTCCTCTTTCAAGTCTTGGTCCTTAAAGTACTTTTCTAGTTGGATAGTTTTAAAAGCCCTGCATACTCCCTTTTTTGGATGCTAATTTATTTCCTACTTAACTAAAAATTGCATGTGATTCTTTTATTTAACATTAGCCTAAATTTCTCTGTGTTAATTGTTGTGTTTCATTTTCAGAGGTGCATTATGAAAAACTGTGAACATCTTGTGGATTTGTGTGTGCTAAAACTTAATCAAGACTGTCTCTCTCTACTTGAACTGCTGGCCATGGTTCTTAATCCAAACAACAAGTTAGTTCAGTTCATATATATTATAATAAGTTTGATAATCATAAGTTTGAAATTCTTTGTTTTTATTCAACTTATTTACGAATTGTTTTTTTTTTTTTTTTGAATAGATTTCACACTTTCAATGGGACTAGACCATCTGAAACGGTTCCCACAGGTTCACAGTTGCCAGAAGAAGAAGTATTTGCTCGTCCATCAGATTTACGAACTCCAAAGGTCTAAATAGTTTTAATAAGTTCTTTAAGATTAATTTATTTTTCAAAATTAGATTAATTTATGTCATGAAAACCAACTTTAAATTGTTTATGAAGCACTTAGTTCTTTTTCTTCTCCATGTTTCTGATTGTTTTTTCATTTATTAAATTTTAGTATTCTAAACCACAAATTTCTGCCATTTTTCTAAAGAGTTTTTTACATATTTCTTCCTCAGAAAGATAACAAAAGAACGAGATCCTTCAGCCATGGCTAGGCAAATAGATCTAAAAGTAAAATGTGTACTATAATATCTCCCATAAAATTCCATCTTAAAAAAGAATCGAAATTATAAACAGCCACTTCATAATGAGTGCATATTTGTCTTTGCAATTGCTAGTAGGTGTTTTTATTTACATTCACAAAAATCCAATAAATCACTGCTACTTGACAGACCCAATTCTGAGGTCAGAGAGAAAAATACTAATATACTAATATATGAGAGCAATCTTTTGAATGGAATATTAATTAGTAACACCATCTGATAGTAAATATTTCGTTCCAAAAGAGGGACACAAATGTAGAGCAGTACCATATTTTCGGAAATAAGCACCGCGGCATATACAGAAAAAAAAGTCAAAAAATTGCCACTGCGGAGGATAAAAAGGGTGCGAGGGATATAGTGTTTTTTCCCTCCATGTAAGAAAAAAAAAAAAATTCTCGGTAAAAAGGTTGAAATTACCACCAATAGATGGCATCATATGTACATTCTTTCAAGCGAGAAAGCAAGAGGGGAGAAGCAAGGTGAGTCAGCAATTGCATGTGTTACACATGGAGGAGCAAAATTGAAGCACGTGGCCCAGTGAGCCCCAACGGAGCAAAGGGGAGAAGCATTGTTAGTAGAAGTTGTAGGGGGAGGGGATTGATGTTTCACTATTGTAAAGGGGATAAATCCCTCTCACGAAAGTGAGTTGCTTGGGGTGGTCAAGCGACATGATAAGAAGCATTTGTTGCTGTCCTTTGTGCGGTATTTTTCTTATCTTTTTGCGGGTTTTTTTCGTTTAGTGCTTATTTTGAAATGGCTCCTAAGCGATTGCGTAGTTACACTGCTGCTTTCAAGCTGGAAGTTATTTCGAAGGCAGAAGAAATCAGAAACCCTTCAGAACGGATCCCGTGAAGGAAGCGGCGCAGAAATGTTTGATGGCCTTTTTGGCCATAATCCCCGGTGGGCTGACAAAGAAATTGCAGCCGTTGGATTTGGCTCCCAACCAGTTTTAAGACTCACATGCAGCAGCAGCAGTGGGAGTCGTGGATGGCGAGCGGACTCCACGAATATAAGAAGGGTGGCAACCTGAAGAAGGTTTCTTATGCGGAAGTGGCTGAGTCTGAGTGCTGCATGGGATGCGGTACCGGCGCGCACCATAATTTCTGCGTCACAGAGGCAGGCCTGATTCCCCCAATTCCGGGTGTTGCCGAAGAGGTTTGCAACTCGGATGACGAAGAAAACAGCCCAGAGCTGGATGGAGGCCTCTCGGGGCTGTTTGCCTCGGGCAGCGATTTCGATGGATTCTAAATCGCCGATCCGTAGTGGAAGTGACCCACTCAAAACAGCGTGCTTATAGTGGCCCCGAACATTAAAAAAAACGTGGAGTGCCATGAGGAGAAGGGTCCGCGTCCCGGGATCTAGATGACCAATTGATGTCTCCTCCCCCAAAAAATAAAATTAGGTAGTTAAAAATATTTGAACATTTCTTTTATTTACACTTCAATTCAATCCAGCTTTATTTGCTTTTTATTGTGCTTTTACGTTGTCGAATGCTGGGTGTGGCTCTTAATCCGGAAAATACGGTAGTCTCCTTGCTTAGGTTTCGTGCATATTTACAGTGCTCGGTTCATGAATATTTGCAGCGCTCCTTCCCAGCATGTTATGTTTTAATATTGGTACAGTATTTTGTAGCCACCTAATATTTTCATACTTCAGGTAATTTATGTTGCTGAAAAATACATTTATTTTTTGTTAGTAAATTTAATAAATTCTTGTTCAATTAGTTTTAAAGAAATTTGATTGAAAAAAATTTTTTCGGTATCATTAAGAAATCTCAATGTATATCAATCATAGGGAGCAAGCCATTTCCCTATGATTGAAATCCATTGGAATAAATCATGAGCAATGTGCTACCATATGAACTGAAACAATAAAATGTTGAAATGCTCCTATCAAAATAATCATAAAAACTTACTCTAAAAAGCTTCTGTGAGATATTATAACTGTACACACCTGATATTTCTCTTTCTGGTTGTTGGTGATTCGACAATTTCAGTACAATTTGGCAGATCTCTGGTTCGCTTTTTACGCAGAAATCAAGAATTTGCTCCTTTTTTTGGATTACCTCAAAAGATATATTTTTTTTCCAGATAGAATTAGAAATTGTTTGAGAGGAAATGTTATAGCCAGCATTGTGCAACACTTTTATTAATCTGTTTGTTCATTTTGTTCTGAGATAATTATATTTTTTATTCACAAAAAAAAAAAAAAAAAAAACTATCCAAACTAATGTGTTTTTTTAATTATAAATAAATTAAGATGTTTTTTTTTTATTGTACTTATCCATTCATCTACTAAGTTTATGTTGAATTCATTTTATTTTCATTTTTTCTTATTCACTTGCATATGTATTGAAGGTTTCATTTAGCAATTTAGACATGATGCCTCTTGTCAATTGTGTACTAAAACTTTTTTTCTCCTATAAACTTAGGGTTGGCTTGTCGACTTAATTAACCGCTTTGGAAACAATGGGGGCTTCAATCTCCTGCTTGAACGTTTTCAAAATGGACCAGCTTTAACTGTACCTGTCATAGCTGCTCTTATTAGGTAAATTTTTTTAATGTTTTTTTACTTTTATGAAAGATTGAGGTAAAATTGTTTTCAAAATCTGAAATTATCTTGTGTAAAAAAAATATTTAAAAAGAAGTTTAAAAAGGAACTGTATAACCATTTTGCACTTATGACATTTATATAGCTGTGCGACAAAAAATTGGAAATTCAGGTATGCCTTAATTTTAAGAATATTGATAACTAACTTAGACTTAAAGGAGATTAACATATAGATGTATTTTTTATTCTCTCACACCCTTAAAAATATTAACATAATCCTATGATTGAAAAAGACATTCAATAATTAGTTCATTAAAATTTCAGGCTTAAATAAAATCCATAAATTTCATTTTAGCAATGCTGGCTCATTCCTATTTTTTTTTCTTTCACTTTATGCAAATACTAGCGGTACCCGCACGGCTTTGCCCTTGGTATAAAATTAAAATTTCATTTGTAAAATAATTGATATAGCAGAAAAAATGCTCTATTTTAGTTGCAATTCAACTATAATTCCTTCAAAGTATGATATAAAAATCTGGTATGGACCCCACGCTACTTAATTTTACTTGTAAATTTCTTAGTAGATGCCTTAAGTGCTAAAATAGTGCTTGGAGTGAGCAAGATAACAGTTCAAATATTTATATCCCTAGTTTGTCACGAAACAATGCAAAAAAAAAGTTTTACAATGATTAATCTCCTAAATATCGCCGATTTTAACATCATTCAGTGGATTTTTCGCAAAATATCGCCAATAGTGCCAAATTGAGTCCAAATAAAAAAAGAAAACAATTTTTTCGCCAACTTGGCGATATGTCGCCAAATTGGCGGCAACTACTTGACAACCAAAAGCTTGGCGATATATTGCCAAGTGGTCGGGCCAATTCATATCACTTTTGTCTGCAATGAAATGAACACTGATTTACTCCATAAAAGGGGTAAAACATCCCTTGGAACATTCGAATGCAACCCCAAGGGGAGATGCACAAAAATAAGCCAAAAGAGAAAATAAGAACAATTTTGTTGCTCACAGAAACCAACAGAAATCTTACAAAGTTTAAAAGAAGAAGAAAGTTTTATTTCCTTGCTTTAAAAACAAAACGAACGATGCAATAACGCAATTGATACGATATTTGGTTAATCTGTGCTTTAGGTACCCTTTTCTCGCTAAATGGGCGATAGGCGTGCCAAGCGTGGTAACCCTGGCTATTTTGCGTAGTTTCTCTCGGAGCTTTCACTTCCGCGAGACACAAGTAAGGTCCCAAAGCATTTTCACCCGGAAAAGACAGGGTTGCCAGAGAATTGAAACAAAAAAATACTACGACTCCTCTAAAAAAATATTACAAAATACTACTGTTTCTAAACGTTGCCAAAATCAATGTTGCTGAACTGCAAAATCTATGAAAATGAAAAAAAAAAAAAATCCGCCAAATCTTTTAATTAAGTCATTAGTATATTGGAAACAGGGTTGCCGGAAAAATACTACGCTCCTTATCTGGGACGTCTGGTGACGCTGGAAAAAGAACGAAACAAAAATAGGTATGAACACGTAACCATGGTAACAACATGAAAAGTTGATTTCCGTTGATAAAATAATTCTTTTCATCTCTCTTTTCAAACAAATTTTATTATCGAGCTGAACCATTTTAGGACCGTTTGGCTTGCTTTACTGAAGGTAAGCCTTGAATTCCGGGATTCTAAAAACAATTATTACAGCTCTCCTGATAATCGTAGAAACTCCGAAAAAACTTCATTTTGTGCAGAAAATTTCAAGCTTTCGAATGATATAAGACTTGAAAATGTGTATGAAATATTTCTTCCCTATTTTATCCAATTTCTGCTAAGAATTCGAATAGAAAAAGAACGAAATGGAATTTTCAAAAAATCGATTCGAGGTGCAAAACTACATGCTACAAACTAATTTTGTGCCAAGTGGCATGAAAATCAACCGAACGGTTTTGGCGCTACGCGCGTAACAGACAGACAGACAGAAAGAAGGAAAGACAGACCCACCTTCAGCTTTATTATTAGTAGAGATGGCATAAAAAGCTTACTTTCAACTATTTACTAAAGGTGCACAACTAGTTTTTTTCTGTGAGGCATGACCTAGTTGGATTCGTGTGTTAAAATTGATTTCTGTTATTTGTGATTAATCACAACTTGTTTTGTGGGAAACCTGTTTGTTGTTCCCGTTGTAGATTAGAGATTATATTATTCTACTTTTTGTATCAATAGGTTTTTAATGTCATGTTATTTTTCAAGTTATTTTTTTTTTAATGTCGCGTATGTTTTCTTCATGTAAGACATTGATCTAATGTTTTTTTTTTTCCTTTTTCAGACCCTTTGGCTTGTGTCATGATTTGCTCACTGTTCGTGTTATTGAAAAATATTTTATGCCTATTGTTGAAATCGTGCCATCATTTTTGGACAATTTAACGGATGATGAGTTAAAAAAGGAAGCAAAAAATGAAACAAAAAACGATGCATTATCTGGAATAGTTAAAGCTTTGAAATGCTTAGCATCCAAAGTACCTAATCAAGAAACTACAGTTAAAAATTTAGAGACTTTTAGACTTAAAATGATTCTAAGGTAATGTGAAAGCAGTATTCTGTGAAAAAAAAAATTGTTTAATATCTATTATCTTGATTTAGAGTTTGTTGGGGTAAGTGAAACCCCTTTTTAGAAAAGCTCATTTTAGATGCCTTATACAAAAATTTTGAAAAAGAAAAAAAAAGCTTATCGACTTATTTTTTCTTGGACTTAATTGGTAAACAAAAGTTCATCATTATTTTCCAAAGTAATACTTTAAATATTCTTAACATTACTTTTTTCAGATCTGATCTGTGTTCTACTTACCCCATGTGAAGGGGTTAGTAGATCACACAATTTATGCGAGCTTATCTAAAATAAGTTAGGGGTAAATGGTTTGTACTTGATAAAGTAGATAAATTCTTAGAATGAAATATATTTTGTAAATGCAACCATTTGAGGTATCTACTGACATTTAAATCTCTTTGAAGAGAAATTTTAAAATAAAAAATAAAATAATCTTTGAAGTTTATTGAAAGCCTTTGGGTATATCTTTTTACTTTTACATATAAAGCACTATTGAATAAACGTATGTTTGATTAAGAGCAATTTCGGTCAATTAGCAAACATTATAAGTTAACAAGAAGTTCTGTCAAGAACTAAACGAGCCTACTTTCCCGTACATCGACATCGGCATTCTAGCATCTGATCAATATTCTCTTGAATTTCTGAAACTGAAAATTATGTCAAACATACCTTTATAGCACTTAAAGCTGATTTCTAAAAGCAAAATATACCCCTCTCATCAGATGAAATGGACACGTAAAAAGTATATAAACGAGTAAATAAAGTTTTGTCACACCTTTTAAAGAATGTAACTGTTATAGTTCTTCGGTAAAAATATTTCACAACAGTTTTCAAAAGTAAAAAAAATAAATAAAATAAAAGTACAAAGAACATCAAAACACATTTTATCAAAGAAAGAAAAAAAACCTCGTTCGTTAATAAATTGTCTCGAATTTTATTTTTAATCCGTTGCCAGTTGTTAAATATAAATAAAAAATAAAATGCTCTCGTGAATGAAAAATTTTTGTAAGCAAAAAAAAAAAATCGTCTGCCAAAAAAACATAAATAAAAACTAGCAGTACCCGCACGGCGATGCCCGGTCCATAAATGTTAAGGAAGTTAACTAAATGAAGTTTAACTCACTCTTAAGACTTTTCTTCTTTTCGTGTGCGTGTGACGAACTTGTTTATTAGGGTGGAGCGAAAAAAACAAAGTTTTTATTTTCGAATCGTAATAGTGCGGAAAAGTTGCGATTGGTGAAGAGTTACAAAACAAAACAAAAATTTTTGAAATCAGATAATATCTTCCGTTCCCGCAACGAGCCTGAAATTTTGAAAAAATGAAAATTTTCATGTGTTTTTAGCGATTTTTTAAAATTTTTATTTTAATGTTTTATTTTAATGCTCTTAGACAGAAAAGTTACGTTTGGTGAAGCCTTCTGAAATTTTGAAAAATATATTGAAGTCGAATAATACCTTCTGATCCAGGAGGAACAAGCCAGAAAAACCAAAAAATTATAAAACTTCAGCTTTTTTTGGGATGATGAAAAAAAATGTAAAAAAAATGTTCTCATTTTTTTTTTCTTTTTTACCCGGTATCATTGCGTAAAGCCTTTTAAAAAGCACTCTATTACTCTTAAACATTTATTTTTTCTTGATTTTTCAGGTATCTTCTAAACATGCAAAACTACCATTTTTTACAACAATGAAACATTTTCAAATAATCGAAAGTTATAAAATATTTTCCAAAATTTCTGCAATCCAGTACAAAAATCCACTAAATAAAACACCCACTCCTAAAATAAACGCTAATTTTAATCACTAAACTATAAACAATTTTAATACCTAACTAATTATATACAGTTTCTTAATCTCCTTTTGTATAGTCTGTGCCTTCTATAATTATGTTACCTAACTTAACTGACTACCCACAGAATCCTTTAACATTAATTTAATTAGAAACTAATTTTAAAATTAAAACTTCTTTAAAATTAAACCTAGTTAGGTTAGGTAGTGTATAGAATGAGACTGCAAAATGCAATTAAATATTCAGAAACTAACATATAATGAGGTAGGTATTAAAATAGTTTATGGTTTATAGGGATAAAAAATATTGTTCATCTTATGAGTGAGTGTTTTGTTCAATGGATTTTTGTACCGAAAAAGTTAAACAAATGTAATAATTAGGTATGGGTATGAAGTTGTATGTAAATATTATGTATTATTTTTTTCTGTTTAGCTCCCAGTTGTTTTTTAATGGCGGTTTTGTTTTTAATACGCTTTTACTAGTTTCACATGTGAGTTTGTCAGTATGTATGTAACTCTGAATAAAAGATAAAATTCACGTTCTTTAAAAATATGAAAGTGATATATTTAATACTATTGTTAATATACTAAAGGCTAAACTATATTATTACATGTTGATGTTATTGAATGCTATTATTAGTACTAAAGGCTAAACTATATTACATGTTGATGTATTATAAGGTGCATGTAAACTTATAATTTGAAATGGTTTAAAGCTTTATAGTTTGATTAACTCTAAAAGCGTATTTTTTAGTTTTTTAAACTTAAATTTAATTATTTATTTTAAAATAATTTTGTGTATGAAAAATTAGAAGTCAACAAAATCTAAAATTTGTTTTGTCTTCTACACTAATACATTCCTTATATTTATGGCTTTCATATGAAATGTGTTCCAAAATCATCACCGAGATGCTTATAGTAACCTTTTAAGCACAAGTTTCTCTGCAATCGTGTTTCAAATGTTCAATTGTCATGATAACATGTTTTAACATTTTTTGCATAAGGCTAATAGGGGTGTGTGGGGCAGTAGTGCCCTCTCCTTGTCAAATGCTTTCCAATCCTTAATTTTTGTTACACCTTGCCCAACTTTGCCTGGGACTGTGTTACTGTAGGCACCAAGATAACCTTAAAGCAAACTAAAAGCAACTAAAAAGCAAAAAATAATAGATAACATTTACATAAAATTTTTTACCCATACCTAATTATTAAATTTGTTTAACTTTTTCAGTACAAAAATCCATTGAACAAAACATTCACTCATAAAATGAATAATATTTTTTATCCCTAAACGATAAACTATTTTAATACCTACCTCATTATATGTTAGTTTCTGAATTTTTAATTGCATTTTGCAGTCTCATTCTATACACTACCTAACCTAACTAGGTTTAATTTTAAAGAAGTTTTAATTTTAAAATTAGTTTCTAATTAAATTAATGTTAAAGGATTCTGTGGGTAGTCAGTTAAGTTAGGTAACATAATTATAGAAGGCACAGACTATACAAAAGGGGATTAAGAAACTGTATATAATTAGTTAGGTATTAAAATTCTTTATAGTTTAGTGATTAAAATTAGCGTTTATTTTAGGAGTGGGTGTTTTATTTAGTGGATTTTTGTACTGGATTGCAGAAATTTTGGAAAATATTTTATAACTTTCGATTATTTGAAAATGTTTCATTGTTGTAAAAAATGGTAGTTTTGCATGTTTAGAAGATACCTGAAAAATCAAGAAAAAAATTAATGTTTAAGAGTAATATAGTGCTTTTTAAAAGGCTTTACGCTATGATACCGGGTAAAAAAGAAAAAAAAAATGAGAACATATATTTTTTAATTTTTTTTCATCACCCCAAAAAAAGCTGAAATTTTATAATTTTTTGGTTTTTCTGGCTTGTTCCTGGATCAGAAGGTATTCGATTTCAATATATTTTTCAAAATTTCAGAAAGCTTCACCAAACGTAACTTTTCCATCCAAGAGCATTAAAATAAAACATTAAAACAAAAATTTTAAAAAATCGCTAAAAAGACATGAAAATTTTCATTTTTTCAAAATTTCAGGCTCGTTGCGGGAACGGAAGATATTATCCGATTTCAAAAATTTTTGTTTTGTTTTGTAACTCTTCACCAATCGCAACTTTTCCCCACTATTACGATTCGAAAATAAAAACTTTGTTTTTTTCGCTCCACCCTATTATTTATTTTTAGCGAAATTTTTACGTTTCAATGGAACTTTTGACACAACTGTAGTGCCAAGATTTTCGAAAACTCAACGAACACACCAATATTGCCCTTGAAATTTAATATAATTCACCGATTATATATATAGAAGAATTGCTCGTCTAAAGATATTAGATGTGTAATTTTGTTTCGAAACTTAATATTTTAAGAATGAGTTTCATATTTATTGATTTTTTACCTGAAATATCTTACTAAACACTCTTTAGGAGGAAAAAAAGTATTTTAAAACTAACTATAACACTTTTATACTCAATTTTGAAATCGCACTTGAAAAGTAAAAAGTAATCTGATTTTTATATAATGTAAGTGGCCATAAAATTCAATAGATGTCGGTGGACAATAACCACTGCTTTTCTCCATGGCTTTTGAATAAATGAAACAGCTTGTTATCTAGTGAAGCCTTGCTTTAACATTTCAAAAACAATAACAATTTAACGTTGCCAAATACCATAATTTGAACTTGCGCTGTCCAATTGTTATAACAAAACGTGGTCGCCACGGAAACAGTAACAATGAAAGTAATCATAAAGAAAATGGCGAATTAAAAGCTTCTCAAACTTTCAATGAAGGCACAAAAAAACGGGGTTTTTTGTGAAAACTCGCGTTTTTACAGAAAAACGCCGACGTACATGAACTCAGAAACCAAAACTCTATCTAAATACAAAATTTTATCGAAATCGTTAGAGCCGTTTTCGAGATCCGAAAAATAAATAAATATATAAATATACAAGAATTGCTCGTTTAAAGGTACACTGCGATGCAAAAGTTTCGACAATATGCAAATATGTGAATTAAAAGAAAACTATTCAACGAAATGCTTTCAAATTTCTACTGCAGGTACACAATTTGGACCCAAATACGTGTCTGGAGTTCTTATAACTATAACTGGAATCAAATTTTGGATATTACAAAAGATATTTTTTTACATTGTTGCAAAAGTTTAGACAATAGTCAGATTTCATGCAAATAACCCTTGAAATGTGATTGGTGGAGGAAATGCGGGACTGTATTATTCATTTATAAAGTGCAGAGATTGATGAATAAATAATCAAAATCTCAAATGCTCTTTAGTTCTCGTGTAAAGAAGATGAGAAAGTTTGGAAGCCGAAATTTGAAAATGAACCTACTTTATTAATTTTTTGTCTTTTAAATCAGCTCTAGTATGGTAGTACATTGTTTTTTACTTTGTGGAGAGCAAATTCAGACATGCGTATCGATCAAAAAGTCCAAGAAAAATTATATTTCTTAAGGATGAAGGAATTGAAAAAACGGCTCAGACTGACGATTCACCCCTTAATCCTACAAAACTTCAACTTGGGTCAAAAACAGCACGTGACAGCATAAGTAGATGAACAACTGAATCGGAATGCATAAAAAAAACAAGAGCCTTTTCGGACAGAGTGTCCCAAATAAGCCAGATTTTATTGGTAAAAGCAGCACAGCATGTGATCATTGGATATTTCTCAAGTCCCGCGAAAAGAATTAGAAATCCATCTAAGCCATTCCAATTTTAATAATTTTTATCAAAGAAAGTACCATTCATTTTTTAGTCACGATGATACATATGCTGCTTTTCATATTAAAATCTGGCTTATTTGGGACACTCTGTCCGAAAAGGCTCAGGCACAATTCTTTGTTTTTTTTATGCATTTCGATTCAGTTCTTCATCTACTTATGCTGTCACGTGCTGTTTTATGACCCAAGTTGAAGTTTTGTAAGATTAAGGGGCGAATCGTCAGTCTGAGCCGTTTTTTCAATTCTTTCATCCTTAAGAAATATAATTTTTCTTAGACTTTTTGATCGATACGCATATCTGAATTTGCTCTCCAGAAAGTGAAAAACAATGCACTACCATACTAGAGCCGATTTAAAAGACAAAAAATTTTTAAAGTAGGTTCATTTTCAAATTTCGGCTTCCAAACTTTCTCAGCTTCTTTACACGAGAACTAAAGAACTTTTGAGATTTTGATTATTTATTCAGCAATCTCTGCACTTTATAAATGAATAATACAGTCCCGCATTTCCTCCACCAATCACATTTCAAGGGTTATTTGCATAAAACCTGACTGTTGTCTAAACTTTTGCAACAATGTAAAAAAATATCTTTTGTAATATCCAAAATTTGATTCCAGTTATAGTTATAAGAACTCCTGACATGTATTTGGGACCATATTGTGTACCTGCAGTAGAAATTTGAAAGCATTTCGTTGAATAGTTTTCTTTCTATTCATATATTTGCATTTTGTCTAAACTTTTGCATCGCAGTGTATTAGATAATTAGTAACACATTTTTTAAAAGCAAGAATATTTCAAATTGCTTATAACTTTTAAAATATTATGAAACTAGCTCATTACCTGGCGTTGCCCGAGTGTTTATTAATATAACATTTTAATAATTTTTCATTAATTTTCTGCAGCATACAATATTTGTGCCAATGTTCCAAGGTAATTAGAACATGAATTATAATTGTTTTTAACTTATTTAATGCTAAAATGAAATAGGTGAGCCTTAAATTGATAATTCATTGTTAACCTTTAGGAACCGGGCGGTACACATGTTGCACCATAAGTCTTTTCTTTTGATGATAGGGTGGAAATTTTCACTCGAACTCTTTGGAGCCGGGGATTTTTTCAAGGTTTCATACATCTGGTACGACAGTTTATACCTTCTATTTTCAATGGAAAAGAAATCAGTGGTTCAACTGTCATACTAATTGGGTTGAAAAAAAAATTTATATGAACAGCCGGATCCAAAAGGTTAATCGTAATCTTTTTTTGGTAAATACTCATATTTTAATGTATTAAATTTTATCAATTTGTATGCTTAAAAGCTTATCTCTCTTACTTTACATATTAAAAATTGAAAGAAAATAGCCATTTGAGACAAAAATTTGAATTTTGAGCTTATTTATAATTTCAAAACCCCGCCTATGTGAATTCTAGTGCATCAAGGAACCTCTGTGCCAAGTTTGATGAAAATCCGACGAAAACTGGATTTGTATAAGGAACAAACATACATCCATTTATATATATATATATATATATATATATATAAGGTATGAACCGGATATCCGGTAACTATCCGGTATCCGGCCTATCCGGCTGATATTTTAAGTATCCGGTACTTCCGGCTGACCGCCCCGGATACGGATATCCGGAAGATTTTTGCAGGATATCCGGCTAAGTATCCGGTATTGATGTGGGGAATATCCGGAATTGATGTGAGGGTTATCCGGTATGATGTGAGGACCTAATTAAATATTTTCTTTTTTATGAAAATCTTAGTTAAAAATTTCATTGTTTGATAAACCTTTTAGATGATGTAATTACTTTTCATCTTTCCTTTTTACCAATTTTTGCTTCTAAAACAAAAATTGTGTCATTCCTTCGACTGTGTACTGGACATGGAAGCATTCTGCATATTTGATTTTTCACAATTGCCAGATAAAATATGATTGTCTTCAGCTTTTCAAAAATATTTTAGTTAAAATATTTAGAAAGAAAAGGCTACAAACCTTCAAGGATTAATGTGCGACAAAAGTTTGAAAAAAACTTACGATCATATCGTTAGTTCATAAAAATTAATCGCAGTAGCTTTTAATATAAATTCTCAAATTATTTTATTTATTGAATTCTTTTATTTTTAGTTTTTGTGCTTCTAACAAAAATTGCGATCTATTAACACCCAATGATGTTGTAATTAGATATTTTTTACTTTGCCACTATTATTGATTTATTATAATTGAAAATAACATACACTAAATAACCTATCTAACATTGACGAAAGTTTTCTTTTAGATAATGAAAACATCTGTCCCCATGAATCGTCGCAACTTAAAACCATGCTTTTTTTTTTTTTTGAAAGAGTTTGAATGTGTGTAAAGAAATTTTGAATTTTGCACTTTGTTTCGTTCTTTTTTTTTGTAATACCTTCCTTTCAGAAAAGCTATTTTTCTGCTATTAGAATCTTTTCACGTCTGTCACGCCGCTCCGTAACTCCTCGAGAACATGTTGAGCATGACCCTCAATAACATTCAATCGAGTTTCGATAACTCAAAGCTTTATAAACTCAAATATACCTTCATTTCAAAGTTTTCATTTGGTCCCAAATACTTGAAAAGACAGTAGGAACTGCTTGTAACTCGAACTATCAATAACTCTAAGTTTTTAACCTGTCCCTTTGGACTATGAGCTATTGAGACTTGACTGTATTTAAGATATTAATTTGCATCATTAGAAAGTGTATTTTGTCTTTTAGAATTTAAGTAAAACTTTAAGTTAATTATTTAGATATAAGTTTATTAATTTATTTTTTAAAGTGAACATGTTTAGAATAATTTTAAATAATAATGATAATATATTGGTCATTTCAGCGAAAATGGTACAAATCAGTCCCGATACTTCAGAATTTTGGGAATTAATTTTAATGTTTACCTCCAATTAATTATATTTTTTTTTATTTGTTCTCCATCTAATTGTGTGTAACCAAGTATTACTTATTTAGGCATAAGCCATTTATAAAGGACCCCCCCCCCCCAAAAAAAAAAATATTCTTTGGCAAAAGAAGGAAAAAATGATCTGCCCCAGCTTCAAATTGCTAGGACTTAAAATGCAATTTAAGATTAAGCTGAAATGCAACAACAAAATCATTTGCAATGCACAGCACAAAAAATGCTTCTGACACCCTTTTTGCTGATTTTTATGTATGTAAACAAAAAAATCTTGGAAAAACACCTATTTATCTTTGTTCCTAGATTTTTTTTTTATGTTTCAAACTGTCCACTCTGTTACAAGCCTTTCAGAAATAAATAAGCAATCGCATTCAATGTGATATTTTTTTTAATAAGTACAAGTAATGTATCTGCTTTGATTACTTTGATACATTGAATTATATAATCAGTAACTAAGATAAGCCTAAAATTCTTTGCTGATGATAGTTAATTTGCACTGTGGGATGTCCACTCTGTTACAGTCGCATTAATAGTGCAAAAAATATTTTTTCTTGAAATTGCAGACAGAATTAGTTTTAGGATGCTTAGTTCATTTTATACTTGTTCTGTAATTAACTTTTCTTTACGATTAAAAATATATTTTTCAAACCTCATTTGTCTCCTCTGTTACACAAAGTGGTCGAACTATTCAAAACCCTTAATGAATGACTCATATATACAAGCCATTTACACTTTATTATGCACAAATAAACAGAGAATAATTTTTAAAACAATGATTAGTTGGCGAAAATTACTTCATTTGATAAACTTAACTCGACAATTTCAGACATGATTTGTACTATTTTGGCTGGAATAACCCATAAATATAACATTTGCATCTCGGAATGTATCTTTATTTTTTCAAAATGAAGTTGAATTTCGAGGTGATCGTTTAAGAATTAGTTTATTAATTTGTTTTTAAAAAAGTGAATATGTTTAGCATGACCCTTAATGTATTTAAAATGATAATTTGCCACTTTTAATAATGTGTATCTTAATTTTTTGGAACTAAAGTAAAACTTCATGTTGATTATTTAAGTAAAGTTTACTCATTTGTTTTTTAAAAAGTGAACAACTTTAGCATACCTCTTAAAAGTATATTTAAACTGCTGATTTGAATCTTCAGAAAACATGTTCCTTTGTTTTTTGGAGTTATATAAAATTTTTTACTGATTATTTGAGTATAACTTTATTATTATTATTATTATTTAACACACTGGTCCTGTTTTAATATTTTCTTCTTTAACTTGTATGTTAGAAAAATTACATGCATATTATTCTTTAAAAAAAAGAATTTCAAAGCAAAATTTTGCTTTATATTATTGCAAAATTAGAAATAAGAAAATGTGTTACTTTGTAATGAAGTTTAAATTCATGAAATTCTAATAAAATATGTATCAATTTGAAAAAAAAAAAAAACGTTTATCTGAGCTTAGTTTTTTTTTCCTTTTTTCTTTCTTTGTTTCTTTCTTTTTTTTTAATATTGGTGAAATATTTAATAACTGTATCATTTACGTAGAAACCTATTGAAATGATATTGAAACAGAAAAGCTTTAAAATTTAAACTAAGAATAATTAAAAGTTTAAACTTTGAGTATATACAGAAATATTTAATTCAATCTTTTAAAGTTTCGTCTATTTTGATAAAAATACATAATTTAGAAAGAAATCACAATATGCTAGTGTTTCATTTCATATGTAGCGCTACTCCTGTACAAATAAATAGAGGCTTTAAAAATTAATTTAAATGTATTTAACATGTTCTTAAAGAAATTATGCGAGAAACAACTTTGATTTATTGTTTTGAAGCTGCATTACATAAAAATAAGCGAACATGCAATGTAATTGTAATGCTGGATATCCGGTATCCGGCGTGTGATGAGCCATCGGATATCCGGTATCCGGCAAAATCACTATCCGGTCCATCCCTAATATATATATATATTAAAACAAAGAATCATTGAAAAGACTGAAATTTTGAAGCATTCATATGACTCCCCTCCCCCCTCTCAAAAAAAAATTTTTTTACTAGACTATTCAATTTTAAAATTTCAATAAAAAAGAAAATTAAATGTAGAGGATATGTTTATGAGAGTAAATGTGCGATTTTTTAAGTCTAAGTTATGAAAAGTTCATTTTTGTGAATGAGATTTTTGTTTTTGCAGTAATGATGTATAATTTTTAATTATTGCTTTCACATTAAATTAATATCAATAAAGTCTTTATAATTTATTTAATCATTTTGTTAAACAGTATCTAGAAACCCAAGCTCTCAACTATTCGAAAAAAGTACAAATCTAGTATTTGGCATTTCTTTCACATTTTGTTGTAACTCTAACAGGCTTAAATTAGCTGTCATGCAATAAAAAACTGCATTACCATATGTCAGTATTACTTAGATTGTAAATGTCAAAATTTACTGATATTGCAAAATGCTCTCGTTACAAACTGTAGTCATAACTGCTAGATTGCCTGTTCGTAATGTGTAAACATAAACTTTTCGTAAATTAATTTTAAAATAATTGTATTTAAAGTGAATCAAGCATGAATTCATATATTGTACCATAAGTACTCTGTATTGGTTTTGAAGATAATGTAAAAAAAGGTTTTTAAGTTATTAAACTAAAATTTTGTAGTTTTAATACTAATTCAAATTTTCATACCTAATAGATAGCATATTTTTAGGTTGTTACAAATATCTTCTTTTAATGGGAAAATGAATGCCCTAAATGAAGTCAATAAAGTCATTGCAAGTGTTTCCTACTATACCCATCGACATGGGCGGGATGAAGAAGAAGATTGGTTAACAGCTGAACGTGTTGCTGTAAGTAATAATAATTATAGTGACTTTCATTTTAGGCTGAATTTGATTTTTATTTTTGTCATTTTTCTTTTAGGAATGGATAAAAGAAAATAAAGTTTTACAAATTGTTCTCAGGGATAGTTTACACCAACCTCAGGTAAGATGCAAGACATTAGTTTTAATTGTCTAGTTCATCTTTAAATGGCGCTTAGTTCTATGTATGTATTTGTTACAATTTTTTGTTACTCATTCATAAATGTGCATCATATTTTTTTAAAATTGTTCTATAGTAATAAGCTTTTTGCTATTTAAGCAAGATTGTTATATTAGTTAAAATTAGAGATATTTTACATTAACAAAAAAATTAAATTCCATTAGTATAAGCATTCTATTTAACATGTGTTTTAAACACATGCTTTTGAGCTCTTATTAAGTGAAATTAGTCATTTTTTATTAAAATAGTATTAAAATCATAATCTATGCTGATTTTGTTTGCAATATAAGTACAAGTGGAATTAATTATATATTTATCTACATAAATAATGGCTAATTACGATTTTTTATCACTTAAAATTGTTCTCTAAAATTGATTTTCGCATGTATTATTTAATAATTTTACATGCTTTTGCCTGAATATCTTTATTTATCATCTACTTACATATGCTGCGATACATAATTCTGCTGTTGTATTATTTCAGTATGTAGAAAAACTAGAGAAAATTCTTCGCTTTGTTATAAAAGAGAAGTCACTAACTTTAGAAGATTTAGATGATATATGGGCTGCTCAATCTGGGAAACACGAAGCGATTGTCAAAAATGTACATGATTTACTTGCAAAATTAGCTTGGGATTTCACTCCTGAACAACTAGATCATTTATTTGAATGCTTTCAGGTAAGCTTTATTGATTGTTTAAAACTTTGCAGCTGTTAACGCTTTGTTTTGATTCCTTATAAATTCATTTAATAATTAATAGGCTAGTTGGACAAATGCAAGTAAAAAGCAGAGAGAAAAATTATTAGAGCTAATACGTAGGCTTGCTGAAGATGATAAAGATGGTGTGATGGCTCATAAGGTAGGATAACTTTTTTGACACTCTTCTTGGTTCGAGCAATACTTTTTTTTCTTGTAAAATAAGGTGATAAAATTTAAAAAAAAAGATTGATAAGTATGAAAATTTTTGTAAAAAATATTACATTTATGCGTTAATAAACTCTAATGCTGTACTCTTTTTCTTAGGTATTAAACTTACTGTGGAGTTTAGCGCATAGCAATGATGTTCCTACAGACATTATGGACCAGGCATTAACTGCTCATGTTAAAATTTTGGATTATAGTTGCTCTCAAGTTAGTAAGACTTTAACAGTTTTGACACTTAAATTTTTATGTATTTCTAATTGTTTATTTTTTTTCTTTTGTATGCACCTGCTATGCCATATATTTTAGTCTTGCTGTTTTAAAAAATAATCGAGGGAGGGGGGTGAGCAGTACAATGGCACTAGAAAAATAGATTTAACATTCATTTAAAGAGAAAAAATTGCTGAGTCTTAAAATTTTCCTTTAAAACCAAGAAAATACATAGGAATGAAGAAAGAGAATTATTTGTTTTATCTAAAAAATGCCAATCTCTTTAATCATTGTAGAAATATAAACTACTAATCATAGTTCCAAAAACAAAACAAGACTGTTAAACCCTTGAATCTCATACATTTTGTTCTTACCTTCTGTTCTAACTGCATTGATCACTCCTCTTTAGATTTGAGTAAAAATAAAGGCTACTATCACTAGACTTTTTGCCATGCTTTTTAATTTTATTGCCTTTTGCAAATTGTTCAGTGCCTCTTGACACTGGCTGCATTAGAATCCCTTTTGACATAAATTCCATGAGTAGTGATCCATTTTGGTTGAAAAACACGGTTTACATGACTTTGCCCATTCAAATAGCGCTCCGCTCTCTTTTTATCAATGATCATCATGTGTGTTAGCATTTGCAGACCGTGGTGATTTGATTCTAGTTCATTATGATGGCACAATTTCTCGACCCCTGTAATAATTTGGGATAGAAAAATTGCACCTTTTCTCATATAAAGTTTCAAAAAATCCAATGACATAGTAATACAAATGGCTCTTTATGGAACTTTCATATGTTGAGGCATGGGTGCCCATATACGAAATTTTAAGGGGGGGCTCAGATGTTTTCCTCATAATTTACAGTGAAAAATTTTTAATATTTATGTGTGTGTGTGTGTGTTTCTTTTATTTACTTAGACTATGAGAGTGTGACTTCTTACTGGTCGCCCTCCTCCTGCTGTTTCTTTGTTTTTTTTAAATTCTATTTTTGTTGTTAATTGTTTGGACTATTTTTTATTTTTTATTTATTTTGTATTTATTTATTTATTTTTTTGAGGTAGGGGTATCAAAAGATGCAATGAACTGTTTTAAGTGGGGTAGAATGTTCGTAATTTTGGGGGGTCCGGGGGAAAAAAAGTTTCAAAATTCTTCATTTCGAGGCCTTGTATGGCGCAATTGGGACTTCAAAAATGTGTTGGAAAAATAGGCAAACAAAAAATTTATAAATGCATTCTTTTGCAAATTAAGATCAATAAAAACATGTATATTTTTCGTAGATTAAAAAACGATTGACATTAATCGACAGAGAGGAAGAACGAGGGAGGAAAAAAGATAAACACATCATCACTTGCTTATACATTGATTTTCAGTATAGTTACTTAATAGTTTTTGATCAGTTCCCAACTCACGAACAGAAACAGCACTTAAGAGTATAAATTGGACAATAGTATAAAACGCATAAACTCCTTTAAAAGGAATAGTGTAGAAATTTAAAAAATGATGGACGTGAGAGTAATATTCTGGCCATTCAATTAATTCATAGTTTATTTATTTGATAAGAAATATAATTGAAGCACATTTTAAGGGGTTTCAAAAGGTATTTAATGATTTTCAAAGACTCTAGAATAGGCCTTGCCCCTCCCTCCCCCCGAATGTTTTGTAATGTAAGACAGAAAAAGAAGTTTTCTTTTTTTACAAATTCCAAATGCCAAACTATGTCGAGTTTTCTTGCCATCCTCGAATCCGCCCACTCTTTCTTCTAACCGCTAATCCGCAGACATGGGATAGTTTCCTATGTAAATGCGGCGTCTGTCAACCCATGAATCTGCCTTTGTTCTATGGAAGAATGCAGGAAGAGACACAATGTTAAACTTCTGAAAGCGATTTCAGTGCAGATTGGAGTTATTAAAATTTGGCATTTTTTATAATTTATTCAATAATGAGAAAAGAAAAAAAATTCCGATTAAATAGTACTTTAAGCAAAAAGGTACTAATTTCCAAGGGGGGGGCTCGAGCCCCCCTTGTCCCCCCTTATAGGCGCCCATGTGTTGAACCCATTTGAAGCAATCTGCATCGTACTACTGTTAAATCAGGTAACTTAAAAACACCAGGTATTAGATTGTGCTACATATATTATGCCATAACTATAAGACATAGAATATTGTTTTTGCAACAGACAAAAGGCTTGAAATGTGCTACATTCTGCCTTTTCTTTTGTAACTTATTTAACGTCTTAGTATTGATCTTGGTAGATATAACGTGCACAATTGCATCCCATGCTGGCACAAAGTTGTCCCATTCAACAATACTGCTATCCATTGTAAGATTAAAGTATAAAGTATCTATGCAGGCAACTCAAAACTGTCTGCAAGTGTTAGATGGGAAAATGTGATTGATCATGAAAAATAATTCTTACCCAGCCAATCTATTCAACTGGCAGATTACAATTAAAGGGTTTGTGAGTTATAAAAACAGTTAAAGACGAAAAGATAAATAGTAACAATAATTTATTAACCAAGATAAAATGGCTATAAAAACATTCAAAAATAAAGATAAATAACATAAATGACAAAATTGCAACAGCCCTTTTACCTCATTTCAAATCCTTAAGTTTTATGTCCACTGACTTGTCATTTGTTCATTAAGGCAACAAAGTTTTAACTAATAACAAGCTGCTGTGTGTGTGCATCGACTGCCAACAGCACTTAGCTGTTGATATATTATTCAGACTACAACCTGTACCTGATAGGATCAAATACATTGCCTATGCAAGTGACGCCAGTTGTTCTGGAAGGAAGGGAGTCTTCCTGTCCCTTAATTAAGTACTACCATTGTTTAAAAGTGAAAGAAAAGTAAAATAAAAATTCAAAATTCCCAGAAATGTGTTTATCTTCAATCAGGAAATCATGATGATTATTATCTGATATTAATCTTTAGTGTATTCTTGATGTGCGTTCTATACTTGTTTAAATTCTGATAGTTGTTTTGCTTCTCTTTTTTTTTGCAGGACAGAGATTCTCAAAAAACGCACTGGTTAGACAGATGTGTGGAGGAACTGAAAAATGACAAGTGGGTTCTGCCTGCTTTGAAACAGATCAAAGAAATTTGTAATCTGTATTCAGAAGCACCTCCAAATTTCAATCATGCTCAGCGTTCTCCACATATGTTTTATAGACATGAAGTCATTAATCGTCTTCAGCAGCATCATTCCCTAGTCATTCTCGTTGCAGACAATCTTTCTGCTTATATGAATAGAGCTCATGTTATGGCCAAAGGTAAGTGTTCGGTAGAATGCTTCTGTTAAATACTTGCTACTGTAATGTGTTATAGAAATGTTGCTACTTTGTTGACTGTCTAGTGATTATTTTATCTGAGCTTGTTAATCTTGACTGAAACATCCTTAATCTATCAAAAAGTTTTTAAAAATATTTTACAAAAATTATTGAAGCTAACACTTATGTGCATTATGCTTCTACTTTTATGCAGTTCATATTTGTCACACTCCTTAACTAGCTGAGGTATATGGATCACCTGGATGCATGTTTGCCACTCATATAAATTTACATCTTGGTACTCAGTTTTTCAAACTCTGCTTGATGAACTTGATTTTTCAAGTTTTACTAATTTTGAAGATTGTTCATTGAATAAATGTAATAAACTTCACTCCTTTAGAAACCAAAAATAGAAAAATCTCTTTTTTATGAACTAAATGTTTAATCATGTTGCCAAACAGATTTTCATTTCATGTGATTGCTGTCAATATATGTTCTAAAAATTTTATGTTATTCAAAAACATAATTTTCAATGTTCTTTTTTTTAGAATATCCGGATTTAGATCCAAATTCGGTTTCACCTGATAGCAGGTTTAGTCATGTAAATCAAGTCCAGGAGCGCCTGAATTTTCTCAGGTAATGTTCAGTTAACCTGTTTAGTATCATAATCGGCTCTATCCATTTTTTGACATTCACATGAGATACAAAGCTCTGTCCACTTAAATTTTCTGAAAGATTTTTTTTAATGGAAAACATGTGTTGTATGTTTATTTTTTTTTCTTACAATGGTCAGTATTGTCTAATTATCTACAGATAAAAATAATTCGCATTGAACTGGTTTTGAAGTAACTCGGCCTTTTTTTTTTTTTTTTAATTTTTTAAATTTTCATTCAAATTTTTTCTAAATTCATGCGATTTCTTGCTTTTATGCCATGTACTACCCTGAAGTACCCCTGGAAGTTGATTAAATAATTTCTTATATTAATATTGTTGATGTTACCCGCACTTTTTTGCTTCGAGGATATGGTAAAAGAGCAAATTGTGCTGATTTGAGTTAAACTTTAAATTTTGGCAGCAATTTTATACCCAATGAAGATTGATGCCACCCAAATTGCTTTGCAGCTTGATAGTACCGACAAAGAAGTACCAAATTATGAGAGGGGGAAAAAACTTTTGAAATTTTGCCTGTTGAGCTGGTTTTAGTACTAAATATTTTTTCGTGTACTTTAAATAATTTTGTCATTCTGATTTTTTTAATTTCAATTTTATAAATAAAAGATATAATTTTCTTTTTAGGTTTTTATTAAAAGATGGTCAATTGTGGTTATGTGCTCCACAAGCTAAACAGGTATTGTTTTAAGTATTTCGTTTAGAGACCAAGGACTTTTTATATTTTAATCAATATATGTTTCCAAAGACATGTTAGAACATATTTACTAGTTGATAGGTGTTCGATAGCATATTGATAATGACCTCTTAAACAAAGTTATGCTTCCAGGTGTAATTAAACTTTCAAATGCTATAAATGTATCAACATTACTTACCATTAATGAGACTATTAATCTGCTTGTATTTTACTAAATCTTTCATAGTTGGGATTAAATTTTATAATGCAATATATTGCAAATACATAACAAGTATTTGTTTAACAATATATGTATACAATAAAAGGCTTTAGCCAAGGCTTTAATTTTTGATGAATTTTTAATAGAATAGCAAAGCTTGTTAAATATTGTTTTGACTGAAAAATATTTGAATGAAGCTGATTTTAACAACATTTAAAATTTTATATATCTAGATATGGAGTTGCCTTGCTGAAAATGCTGTCTACGTTTCAGATCGTGAAGCTTGCTTTAAATGGTTTTCGAAGGTAAGAGTTTTCTGCTAAAAATTTGTCAGTTTAAATTTAAATTGATTTGCCTTTTAATGGATTAGTTTTCAGCAGAAAATTGTTAGTTATAATATAAATTGAGTTGCTGTTTCCAAAGGTAACAACTATGGCTATTGCAAAAACACCTTCTTTGGTGAGTGGTCAAAAGTCAAGATGAGAAGTTTAACTAGGTTTCATCAAATTTTCAGAGCATTTGAAAGCAAAAATTTTCCTTTCCAAATAACTTGATATAATAATAGTAAATAGATTCTGAACTGTTTGCTATTCCTAATCATTTTAGATTTTCCTTCAACTCCATAAGAATCACCTTGTTAACCGTTGAAATGTTTTCTACAGTACTATGTTATCCCAAATTGTTTCACAATACAAAATAAAATGAAACAGTATTTTTACTCCAGTCTATAAGAAATTGAAATAAATGTATTTATTATGCATTACCTATTGTCCTGTATCCAATTTTTTGTGTGCAACTGAGCTGTGGTTAACACAGCAACTAACAGGTGCTACGATGAATTATTACAAGACACCAGCATGTAATCTTCCTCGTCGTAAATGTGCCTCACCGGTTCATTCATCCAAATATTGGCTGCAGCACAAGTCGCTGCATTTTCAGAATAGAATAAATCCTCTATGCCATTTGACTTGCATGTGTAAAAAGCAACTCTCGTATCTCATTTTTGTCATTGTATCAAAGAATTATCTGTGTCGTTTTACTAATAGTCAAAAGTGTTTTTAGGTTCATTAGGAACCCATTAACTAAATTCTCCCTGACTAGTTTGTCCAGCAATTGGTCTTTAATTGTCTAAATCAGTATTCTGGCTGGTTAGACATGGATTTATTGGAACTGTAGCCAGAATCAACTTGTATATTGCATTTAAAATTAAATTTAAATTATAAGTTTGTCACACACAAAAACTAACTATTAATTATTATTAAATCTGTTTCTCTCCCTAGCTGATGGGTGAAGAGCCAGATCTTGATCCAGAAATTAACAGGGAATTTTTTGAAAATATAGTTTTGCAATTAGATCCTTGTTTGTTAACTGAAAGTGGAATCAAGTAAGCTCATTACATTTATTGTTAATTTTTGTGTTGTAAAAATCAAAATTTAATTAAATTCACATGAATTTTTCTTTTTTGTTCATGTTTTAATTTAAAATGCTAGTTATTCATATTTGCTTTTGCTTCTAATGCCTTGTATGAGAGTATGAACTAATGAAATTTCATCCTTAGCTTTCAGAAATGTAATGCTCTTGTGTTAATGTATTTTCTTTCCTAATGTAATGTACATATTAAGTATATGCCTTTCACCACAGAAATTTTAAATAAGTTAAAACTTATTAAATTTTTTGCAGGTGTTTTGACCGATTCTTTAAAGCTGTTAATTCAAAAGAAAGTAAACTAATAGCAAAAAGAAGAGCTTTTTTAATGAACGACCTTGAACTCCTTGGTTTAGATTACCTTTGGCGGGTATGTACAAAATGTGATACTGTTTAGGCATTAATTAGTATTATTGTAAAATAATTTTTAGGACTTTGTACTAGAATTCATTTGAATTCTTTTTGCTAGATTATTAAAAATTATATAACTCTATAACAATGGTGTTTTTTGTAAATATTCATTTTATGCTCTTACCAATCTTGCCCACATCAGGTTTCATAATTGCCTGTTTTTTTACAAAAACTTAACCCACCTGAGTTCTTCTAAGCAAAAATACAATTGTAAGCAAAAGTATTTAAGGTATGTGTTTCTTAAAAATGAACTGAAAAAAAAAATTTTCCAAGTAACTTTAAATCGGTTTTTTTCCTTTTTCTCGTGCTTTAATTCTGTTGGACATATATTAAATCAGAAGCTTGTATTACATGCATTTCATTTTTTTTTTTTTTTTTTGATCAAGAGAAGTAAATGAAGGATCAACAGAAATGTTTAAATGTAATCTTGCTAAGCAGTGGTATAAAATCTATCTCTGCTAAATTGCACCAACTTTCAATCTATCCTAAATCCTGATACAGAAAGAGAAAATTTAATTTCTGCTCCAAAACTAATTTTTGCATCGTAATAAATCGCAATAAATTCTGTTTTGTCACTAAAAGCTAAAAAAGTTAAAAATCAAGTAAAGGAATCAGAAAATAAAAGAAATATTTTTAAAAATTTATCACTTAAGGTAACTGTTAAATCCCTTTACAATAAACTGCCAGGGACAGTGCATTTGTTTGCTTAAACAGAAATTTTGTTGTAAAGGCATTAATCTATGTAATGACAATTCTGTACCTCAGAACCAGACTAACGTAAGTCCATTTTCGTCATTTTTCAGTAGAGGGGAAAAACGATGTATTCGACAATCGTTTTTCCCCCCTACCGAAAAATGACGAAAATGGACTTACGTTAGTCTGGTTCTGAGGTACAGAATTATTGTGGAACTGAAAATTTATTTTGTTGAAACTGATACAGTCGAACCACATTAAAACAAACTTCAAGGGATCTTTAAAATCAGTGTCTTATCCAAAGAACAAAACACTGCAAACCATAGGCTGGGAATCAGAAATGCAGTTGGTCTTAGCAGTAGTTTATTTTAAGTGTTCGGATAAATGAGGTTGGTCTGTATTTTTTTTGTATAAGTATTTGTTGTAATGAAAGTTAATATAAATTAACAGTGAAACATTTGAAATGACTTAAAATTGATGTAATTGCATGTTAAATCCTGAATTGATTCTCATAATGTATTTTTTATTTTGTAGGTTGTTCTTTGTAGTAGTGAAGATGTTGCCAATAGAGCTATTGAACTTTTAAAAGAAACATACACAAATTTAGGTCCTCGATTACAAGCTAGTCAAATGGATATACACGAGGACTTTGTACAATCATGTATGGACAGATTAAAAGCTGCATTTGATACCATTTCAGTGCTAGAAAGAGATAAAGATAGTGTAAATAGATTAAGGCAAGAAACAACGAGAATGGTTCGTGTATTGAAAGTGTTGCGCGAGTACGTGGGTCAATGTGATGGTGATTATGGAGAAGAAAGATCTATTTTACCCATGGCTAGGTGAGATTTTTGGTTTATTCTAGGAGTGCACAACCTTTTTCAGTGAAGGGCCACACATGTAACGAGCTCTATTGGAGGGCGCATTTAAATCTAATCATTTGGAGGATTCATGAAGGGTATTCCCCCCCCTCTCCCAGACATTGAGAAATTCTCACGTTTGTTTTAATAAGTAGTTTGTCATATAATTTGCATTGCTTATATATCCTTTGTCCCCGAAAGTTTACAAAGTGATGTGCTTGATAGCACGCATCAATATCTTGCTGATGTTAATTAATGTAAGAAAAATTTATACTAATTGAAGTATTGACTTTTTTTTCTAAATGACTTCTTGGGAAAAAATCTACTTATATTAAAAACTGAGTATCTTTCTATCTATGTCCTGCTTCTTTCTCCTGAACTCCAATGAACTAAAAGTCGAACCAGGTGCGGATAGATTTGTACTTTTTTAGTCTTCATTAGTTTTAATTTACATAAGGTTTGATGAAGGGATTCTAAAGGAATTGAGAAAAATCTTCAAATATTTGCTCAAATTTAAAGCGATTTGTCCTAAATAGTTAAACATGAAATCCATTGTTATAAAACAAGGTTGATATGAAACAGTAATAATAATAATGAGAATTTTGAATGAAGGCTTAACTGAATCAAACATGAAACTCAATTGCGGACCACGTACATAATATTTATGAGTTGTTACTTCAGAAACCTTCATAAGGGCATAGCTGTTCCCTGCGGTTTCACCCGCATTAATAAGACAACAATCTATTTAAAAACTTTTAATTACATCACCCTATACTATGTATATGATTAATATATAGTAAAAAATTGGGCTCAGAAGTGTAAAAATGAGAGAACCTTTGGGAAAAAAATATTAAGATGCCGAGTCTTGTAAAATATTTAAGTTTTGTTAATTTTTTGTTTAGAGGTAGCCCGTGCAACACCGAGCCAAGCAGCTAGTAACTTTATTAAAACACGAAACTGCAAAATATTGCATATACATTATTCAGACTTAAAAGAAAAACCATTTTTGAAGAAAATGTGAGTGAAAATTAAGAAATGGTGGTCAATAAATGTTCATATTTATTTTGAAAAAAAATTTTGTGTTCTTATTCAATATGATTTTTACTGCCCACTACTCCAAAAATAAGAAGAAATATTGTAACCTGAAAGCCGATGCTAAAAAATTGAAGAAAAATTACAGGTAAACCCAAAAATTAAGTTTACACTTGGTATCAAAAACCATGCAAAAAATTCCAAAACATTTAACATATAAAAGTCAAATAAGCAAGATTTTAAGCTTTCATATTGGAAAGGTAGGCTTTGAGCATTGAAATATTAAAAAATATGCACATTTTTCAAATTGGTGTTTTTTTTTTTTTTTTTTTGGTCATGGTTGTTACTAGAAAAAGTATTAGGTTTGCTCAATCAGTGCATAGAAAGCTATAAAAGTCTGCTGTCCACTAATTAGTAATTGAAAATTGAAATTTTCAGGCCTACTCTTTTTCCCCTGCTAAGTCCTGAAATCTTTCTTCAAACTAATTTTGGAGCATTTTTATATGGTGTGTGTAATTTAAAATTTTCTCAGAAAAACATTCTTTAACTTTTTCTTTCCCCTCTGAATTAAAAAGACACTTATTAAATTTTTTTTTTTTTTTCAAAAGAAATTTTTTTTCCATTTTTCAACACAAGAGAAAACTATATGCACTCACGGGCTGCACATCACTTCGTGGTGGACCGCATGTGGTCAGCGGTTGTGCACCCCTAGTTTTTTCAATCACTGAAATTTCAGATTTTGGCCACTTTGAAAGTAATGCTTAACAATTATATTTTCAAATTTTTCAATATTTAGCAGAAGTAAAATTGTTGGGTAATATATTAAAACAATCTATTTAGCACTTGTGGAAAATGTCCTCCCGTTATAGTAACCCTCATGGTTTTGCCTGGATGCATGAGAGGGCTGAGATAAAGTTAATTTTTTATATCCCTTTTCTTTTATTTGCCCTCATAAAACAACCATGTAACTTTGATCAGGTTGATTAAATCAGTCATACTCAAGAATTTATAGTTTCTGTAATTAAATATTTGCTTCTTGTCAATTAATTGCAGATGCATATTCTTTAGAAATTGTCTTTTAACTCTTTTTATTTTCTATTTGCACTTTCAAACTTTTTTTCTTCCAGAGAAACATTTTTTGCAATTTCTAATAATAATGAATTGATTTTTAAAATTTTGAATGAAAACGTTACAAGCTGCATTAAAATAATTTTTAAGAAAATTTCTTTTTTACTTCTTTTTTAAAGAATTCAGCTGAAACTACATTTTTAAGGGAAGAAAAGGAAAAAATGGTAATCAAAAATGAACCAAAACTGTTTTGTTTTCAAAACTGTCTTTCCTTTTCGAAGAAGTTTATTTAATGATGATTTTTTTTTTAATTTGTAGCTGTTGACATATTTTTTTTAATCTAGACATCAAGAATATGCTTAATTTTTGCCATAATAAACATCTTTGTTTACAATACTTTATTGTATATATTGTAGGAACTATTATTTTAAGATTGAATTTGAAAAATCTTATATTAATCCATATTGGTAATACCTTTTCTATGACAGAGCACACAGAGGGAAGCAACTATCGTTGACCATCCGATTTTCAAATCAAGGTCGTAACTTTGACGATACTGAAGTATGGACTCATATGAATGACACACTTGGTGCAGTTCGGCGACAAATTCTTACAAGGTGAGAATTTGTAAATTTGGAAGAAAAAAAATTGTGAACATTTTAAAAACATAATTGTGATTTTTCATCATGAATATTCTTTTTCAGGGTCAAGGCCAATAATGTAAATATGAAAGTGGACTTATTTGTTAATGGAGAGCTGTTAGATCCTTCAGATGATAAAAAACTTATTTCACAGCTACCACTCAGGGATAAAATGGTAGGTTAATAAATTTAATAACCATTTATTATGGAAGGTTTTTATAATTATTACATCTGTTTTTAAAATAATGAAAGCATTTTTAATAGGTATCAAAATGCTTTCCGTGATTTATTAAAAACAAATCTAGACTGATAGGAGTAAAAATCTCTTTAAATTACACAGGTCTGCGATGAAAAAATTGTTGCATATTTAACTGTTGGTTTTAACGGTATTTTATGTGCTGATTACATAAAAAATAGTGAAAAAATTCCATCACCCTCAGATAAGTCACAAATTTTGCCTGAAATTTGCTTATTTTTAGGGTTTTCGGGTTGAATATGTGCAAAATTTTTCAATATTGTAGCCTATATAATTGTTAAATTTAGTTTGAATAATAGAGATTACATAGTGAACGTGTTAAAGCAATGTGAGAACTTACTTGCAAAAAAGCAGAATGTTTTTATTTATTTATTTGAATTTAATAATAAATCTAAACAGGGAAAATCCATTTCCTACTGAAACAAGACAATTATCACTCAATTTGCTCCCTCCCCATTCTTACTGTCCACTAGGGTTCATTATGAAGAATGTAGGGTGCCGTGACCTTGATTGCAATCAGTGACTCAGTGAGCCACTGTGGTATATAGATCTAACAATTTTGTGCTCTTTTGAAGAAATGGCTACTAGAGGATAAGTCAACTCTCCTAACTGTTTCTGTTATATTAGTAGGCCTTAACGGTCAAAAAGCAACAAAGGAACATTTCTAATTTTGTTAAGAAGGTGTATTTTGCATAATTTGGTTTTAAATTAGGAGACCAAGATAAATCTTGGGTTCCCGTATAGTACATTCTATGTGCTTGGAAGAACTGAGACAATTGTTTCAAGGTAAGAAGAAATCACTACGTTTTGGATTACCCATGATTTGGAGAGAGCCTGAAAATCACAGTGATGACTGGAATTTTTGTTCTTTAGTGCAAGGTTGCAATTTGAAAATCAGAAAAAAAAATTTCATACCCAACCAACATACGTTCGGCTATTCGCCCTGTTCCTCATGGACCTGACTTGCCTAATTCCTTCTCAAAGACTTATAATAACTTTGCAACACATGTCCATCACTTTTATGCTCTTTTTAGCTAGGTTTGATTATTTTTCTGCTTTTACTTTATGTTAAAATTTAAAAAAAATTCAAAATTATCCGTTTTTTGTACTTTTTTCAAAAACTTCAACTTTATTTTGTAGGCAAGCCTTACGTGATAGAAAAAAACCAATGCCATTTTTGAAATCAGCGCAAAAAAGTACACAAAGATCAGTTAACTAAATCAAAACAATTTTCAAAAAGTATTTTTGCAGACCTGTGTTATTGATAAGTAGAGTTTATGGTAGGGGTGCGACATCGAAGACAAAACATCGATGTTTTAAGACATCGATGTTGGAAAATAAAGACATCATCGACAAAAAAAACATCGATGTTTTCCAACATCGATGTTTCAAAACATCAATAAGTTTTTCTTCAATTTCTTACATATTTTAATGTAGTTATTAATCAGTTACTCCCCATTAAAAGCGCCTCTTTATATCACTCAATTAGATACATCTTTTGTCTCCTGGAAAAACATTAACCGTAAGATAACGATGTCAGTTAAGAAAACTTTTTTCAGCGAGATATATACTGCAACTGTTAATTAACTGTATAACTTTTTTGTCTCATATTTTTATAAAACTTTTTTTTTTTTTTTTTGGCTGAAATGTAAAACATCACGAAAAAAAAATTAAATGCAAAACAACGATGTTTAAAAATCATTGACTGTAAATCATCGCTAGTTGTTAAAAAAAAAACTTTAATTGCAACTAGTGGTTAGAGAAATATAAATCTATTTTATCGCATATTTTTATTATTTTTTGTTGAAATGTAAAGAGGACATCGAAAAAAAAAAACACTGAATGCGAAATAACAACAATTAAAATGTAAAAAAAAGTGAAAGCAAATTTGAGATGTTTCAAAAACATCGAAAACAAAACATTGCTAATAATTATAGAATTTTTTCCCAAATGAGGTTAATATTGCAACTTTTAAACATGAAAACTTTTTAATGAGTATGCTTATCGTATTATATTTTTCTTTGGTTTTCTTTGCTGGATTATAAAACATCGACATCGAAAGCAACATCAAACCCAAAACATCGATGTTGGAAAAACATCGACCCTCAAACATCGATGGTAAAAATATCGATGTTCTTCCAAAAACATCGATGTTTCCAAAAAATAAACATCAATGTCGCAGCCCTAGTTTGTGGCGTTTGAATTAACTTTATGTGCTTCTATGAGTTACTCATGGGAGTTTCGAAAATATGTATGTATGATACATTGGCTTCTTTTTTTTCCTTGTATGATAATCAAAATTGTTATGTTGAAATGTTTTAAATAAGCATCCACAAACTATGATTACTATCTCTATAAATTTTAAATAAAGCTATATTAGCACTCTATATTATAATTATATTAATTTTCTTAACACATCCTTCAGAGTTCATAAACATTGTTTTTGTTCAACAATATTTTAAGCAATTTATCATTCCTTTGTATTTTAATTGGATAATGAGGAAAAAATGGAGCTTAGTAATAATTAATATTTATTTTTTTATTTATTACTTTTTTAAACAGATAATATCTTCAAAGCTTTGTCAAATTGGAACAAACATGCCTTCTTCACCTGATTCTAGTTCCGATAGTTCAACAGATTCTCCACAACATCCCTACGATGGGCCTAATATTGAAGCAGAAAATTGCCTTCCTGGAGTGGTAAGTTTCTTCGTGATACTGTACAACTTTGAAAACAGAGTACTCGAAAATTCCGACGAGCTAGGTTTTGAATTTTTTCAAGTTCTAAAACCTTATTTAATTTTTTCTTTTTTTTCTTAAATTCAAATTTTCTTTAAAATCGAAATTTAATACGGAAAGACAACTCAAACTAACTATGAAAGTAACGTTTGAAATAATCAAGTAATCACAAATACAATAATTCTTGTTCACATTTTTTCACTTACCAAAGATTATTTATTGCTTCATTGATTTAGTTTTGTGATAAATAAAATTTCTTGACTGAGATAATAAGTACAACACAACACAAAGATAACACAAAATCAAGGTTAATAATAAAAAACCGGAACTCTAGATATATTTTTCCGCAGTTTGAAATTGTGTACAAATATCATATAATATATTAAGCATTAAAAGGAAGTGGTATGTTTTACAGAGCTGCATCAGCTTCCTCTTTTTTCTTTTGAATCCCTGCCAGTGCATGAATGCGAAATGAAACCTAAGCAGAGCTGTGCACAACAGCTGCTGTTAAAATACACTATGAGTGCACTTGTAACTAAGTGCTGGACAGAAATATAGGAAAAAAGACACATCAAAGAAGTAACAAATTCTGAAAAACAGACAATATACGAAGTGGTTGTAATAACTGCCACTGCCAAAACCAATCAAAACGCTAAACATTTGAATTAGACTTTTGATTTATCCCTAAAAATTTACTGAAAATAAAATGTTTAGAAACCTCCTAAATATCCTAAGAATTGCTTTTTCATTACTTCATCCTTATTTTAAATTTTGATATAAATCGTAACTTTTTGATACCTAATTTTCTGACTAAAAATACCTACTGCCTATATTGTAGCATGAAGCCTTACAGTTATTATTGATATGGTGTAGAGTAGCTGTTAATTTTAAGCTAATGATTACTTTTATATTAACTTGATTTTATAGATTTTTTTTTTTTTTTCAGCTAATGTCTCAGCAACAGCAGTATGCGCAATTTCTGTTTCAACTTGCTGACCTGGGAAGTTCCCTTAATGTTCCTGCACTTCGTGATGAAGCACATGCAGTTCTAAAACTAATGCCCCCTGGTTTGTTTATATTCATTAAATTAAAAAAAAAAATTTTTTTGCTTATTTTTCTCTGGAATGAGCTAATATTCTACATATCTCTCTAGATGTTCATACATATGAAAAATTGAAGTCCATGTGCTTGGAAAATTCAAAATTAGGAGAACGTTCTTCATCACCTTCATTAGAAAGCATCTTTTTTGCATCATCACCTTCACAAGTCCTTTACACTTTAGAAGTTAGTAAAATATCCGATTTTTTCCTGTTTATTTTGAGACATGTTGTTTTATGAAACATATAATTTAATTTTAGGAGGTTTTTTGTTTTTTTTTTTTTTTAATATTTACAGAATATTTTTTTTATTTGCAATAAATTGCTCTTTGCAAATTTTCACAGTGTAATTAGACATTAAAATGTTTCAAATAAATAGCAATTTAATTCTGATAGTTATGCATTTGTATTTCTTTTTCTTACATTATCAATTTCAGCTTTTCTACTTGTAAACATTAATGTATGTAAACAGTACTGTATTAATATTTGCTGATTTTGTATTTCCATGTATGGTACTAGATCAGCATTTCTCAATCTTTCTCAATCCACAGACTAGTAAATAGTTGAAGTTTTATGGACAAGTAATTTTTTTATGGAAAAATTCTATAGGTATTACAGAACTGTCTTATGAATTTATTGTAAGATTTTTGTTATGATTTACACATGGTATTTAAATACAAATGTAAGCAATTGATGTAGTTATTAAACATAAGTAAAACCTGTGAGAAAAATTGCCGAAAATCTTGAAAACAATCACAAAATTTATGAAGAAGTTTTCAGTTCTGTGTGGAATGCTTAGTATCTTATCTCTCACCTGGTTCTTTAAGAAATATTTTTAGCTACTATTCTCAAACGAGAATTTTTTTTAACAAATTAATTTTTTATTTTGATCAATTGTAATAGGTTAACTCCAAAGTGATTCAAACTTATCACTTTATTATTTTGTGTTAATTGCTTTTCTATGTGGAAATATATGAGTTAAGAAAGAAAAAAAGTAGCTGTGACAAAAGATTTTATTTGATTCTCTTTGTTTCTTCTGTATTTATTATTATTCTTCTATTATTACTTCATTTTATTTTATTTTCATTTATTTATTTTTACAAACTTTAATTTTCACTGTTGGTAAGTCTTCATTTTAAATGCACATATTGAGAGCACACACCCCAAGGTGCAAAATACAGTTGTTTCAGAAATATTCTGAAATAAATGTAGCTTAACCTTTTAATGCCAAAAACGCTTACAGCGTTAAAAACAGACTGGTATAAGACGGATATCAAATGTATGGTTTTTTTAATGCAAAGTTCTCTAAGGAAAAATAAGGTATCATGTAAATGAATCACAAGTCAATGAAGTGGCGAATCTTGCTGATATAAATAAAATTTTAAAACATATTGGAAGAAATAGAACCAATTAACTACCCATGTAAAAAAAATTAGTTAAAATATTGTAGTTTTGCGAAAAGTCATCATGTTTAAAGCAAATTTTCAGTAAGTGCAATGCTAATCATTCAGACTGTTACCATTTCTTTGTATATTAACATAGTTTTAAATTTTGATTGCATCAAATAAATAAAGTTAAATTGCTTAAGTTTTTTTTTTTTTGGAAAATTATAGTTACTATATCCTTACCTCAGAACCAGACTAACGTAAGTCCATTTTCGTCATTTTTCAGTAGAGGGAAAAACGATGTATTCGACAATCGTTTTTCCCCTCTATCGAAAAATGACGAAAATGGACTTACGTTAGTCTGGTTCTGAGGTACAGATATGTTGATGTGCAACTTGATTCTTTTTTTGGTTTGGAAGGAGGTATAGGAACAGGTAACAGAACAGTTTCAGTGCCAGCTAATAACATACACTGCTCGACATTGAAAATGCAACACCAAGAAGGAGTGGTCAGAAATTGATGAAATTTGGTAAGAAGACAGAGACAGCATTGAACAATAAGTGATATTTATTTCAAAATAAATAAGCAAAATTTAGAGCGAGGACGGCGTCGGCTCAGTAAGAAGTAGGACCACCGCGGACAGCGATGCACGAAGAAACACGTCTAGGCATGGAGTCAATAAGCCTGCGGATGGTGTCCTGAGGGATGGCACTCCATTCCCTTTCAACCATTTGCCACAGTTCGTCCTCTGAACGAGGCAGTGACAGGTTCTGCAAACGGCCCCCAATCACGTCCCACACATGTTCGATTGGTGACAAGTCAGGAGAGTATGGTGGCCAATAAAGCATCTGTACACCTCGTAGAGCATGTTGGCTGATTCGAGCACTGTGAGGCTGGGCGTTATCCTGTTAAAAAATTGCATTTGGCAGACCCTGAAGGTAGGGTATTGCCACCGGCCGCAGTACATTATCTACATATCGTTGGGCCGTCATAGTGCCCCGAATACGAACTAGAGGTGATACGGAATTGTATGCAATAGCGCCCCTAACCATTATGCCAAGTTGTCGCGCTGTGGGGCGTTCCACGGTTACTGCCGGATTCGATCTTTCTCCACGTTGACGCCACACACGTATGCGATGACTATCGCTGGACAAACAGAAGCGGGATTCATCTGAGAACACTACGGTTTGCCATTCTGCCATCCACGTCGCTCTGGTCCGGCACCATTCCAAACGTTGGAGTCTGTGCTGTGAGGTCAATGGCAGTCTTCTTAGCGGGCGCCGTGATTGCAGGCCACGTGCAACCAGTCGACGGGAAATGGTTCTGGTCGACACAGGAACATCCAGGGTACCTTGCACGTGCTGCAGAATCGACGTACAAGTGACTTGCGGGTCCGCCACAGCTTGTCGGTGAACCCGTCGATCCAAGCGGTCTGACGTCACTCTGGCTGCACCTGTACCCCTCAATGTGGCTACATTTCCTCTTTCCAACCATCTCCGACACAGCCGATGCACAGTGCTTGCATCCATGTGGGTATCAGCTGCAATTTGACGTATGGACCAACCTCCCCTTCTCAGTCCGATCACCATACCCCTTGTAAAGTCGTCTATATGCTGGAAGTGTCTTCGTTGAGGACGGCGTGGCATTTCCTCCTATCACATGTATCCTTCGAGACAAAAACCAAATTTATCCGATAATTAGTCTGGCAGAAAAACCAACATGAACATAGCCCACTTTTCAACTTCATTCTCTTATATCTTACCTCACGTGCGTCGGAGAGCTGCGCATTTCATATCATTTGCATAACTCAGTGACGTGCATCTACGGTAAAATTTGCATGAATTTCTGGCCACTCCTTCTTGGTGTTGCATTTTCAATGTCGAGCAGTGTATCTAGAAATGGTCTAAGACAGGGTATTTTACATAATTGCAAAGTAAAGCAATTTATTGGTTATACATCATTTAAACATCAAACTTTTAAATTTATTGTGAATTTTTCAATTGTATCTTTACTCCTTTCCTATTTTCTCTCCCAAGTCCCACTTGAGTCCCTTTACCACAGTCTTATATTCTGAGAGGTTAAAAGTGAAAGGTAGAGAGTCTTTGAAGCTAAGGGGGCTACTCATGACAGGTCAATAGTTTGTGACAAAATGAAATGCTTGATTGGTCTGATTCCAGAAATTTCTGGATGGTCTATTTCTCTACTCGCATAACTTCTAATTCCTTACATTTACTAGTCAACACTTGTCTTTTGTAAAGCAGGAATAACCATAGAAAACTTATTGTAGAACATTTTATTGCAGTAAAGCATGCTTTGTACTTATTTCAGATAGGCATTTTTATCAACCTTATTGAATCCTTGAGTTTCAAAGCACACAGTGTACAGAGATAGGATATATATATATATATATATATATATATATATATATATATATATATATATATATATATATATACCAACTGGCTGGCACATACTATAAATGTTGAATGTGTGCACTAGGTCACCCAACCCATGTCCCAACAACGATCCAGTTCTGTTAATTAGTATGTTTCTCTTAGCTGTAGTGCTTGGAGTCTGACTGATATTGGAAGTACATATACTTTGCACTTCACATAACCCCTAGAGGAAAAAATCACATTGTTTGTGATCTTACATGCTCCACAACTTTCTATGAGACACATAGTTGTCCCTTTACATAGTTTCACAAAACTAGTGACACCCATTAAAAATGCTTTGTGACTAATGCAGCTTTCCCATAGTTACAATTTACAAAGGAATAACGTTTAAAGCATGTAAAAGAAGAGCATTTCATACTTTAATAAGCAAAAACTTTTCTCTTGCATTGCCGACATCCTATACTCTGCTGATAAAAGCCTGCCCACAAACTTTTGAACTTAGGTACTATCTTCTCATGTATCACACACCTTTGTAAGTTGTGTGCCTCTAAATACCCAGCGCTTTGAAACGTTATGAATCGTTGAAGCTAAAATTGTAGGTATGCACTGTATTATTCAATTAAAACTTTCTACATTTCAGGTTACTTATACATTGCTAATGCCTGCTCACAATCCAATGTCTGAAGAAGCTCAGAGTTTTCAGTATAACTTTGTACGTAGTGGAGGAGTACCAGTGACATTAGGAATGCTTACTAAAAATAATTTTTTAAATGGCGCGGATGTACCTACCAAAAGGTTAGTTGATAATTTTCTGTATCAAATTTTAATTGTGTAATGTGCAGTGGTGTGTTCATTTGTATGAAACTTTTTAAAGTGGCTATATATACATTAACAGTGAAAGCCACGAAACCAATCCCCCTTCTCTCATAAGTAACCATTTAATTTTTTGCAGCAATATTTTTTTTTTCACACTTGAAATATTAGATTATCTATTACTTTAAAACTTTCAGCAATGGGTTATTCCATACCAAATCAACCAATAAAAAATAAGTTTTTAAGGTCGATGTTTCAGATTGCAATGATTTTTTGTCTATTCCCACCATGATGAAAAAGCTGAAGTTCAAAATTTTTTAAACAATTATTTCCAAACTTATAAATTTTTTAAATTTTGGAAGCATTGTAAATTTTCCATCACTCAGTAGTCTTTAAATGGCCGCAAATAAAAAACGATTTGACCTAGAGAGTTAAAACTGGTATTGTTTTGTTCAATATTTAATGAGGTTTCATAAAATATACAACATGACCTAGCTGCTAAAACAAATTTTTTTAAATTTTTTTTTTAATTTGAAAAAATTCAAAATCAAAATTTTTAATTTTTTTGAAAAAACTATATGTTGTAAAGCTTTCTATTATTTATATATGTGCAGAATTTCATGATGGTAATATTATGGTATCATGGTGAAAAAAAAATTTTCTCTTTCAAATTGCTTTAATTCTAGTCGTAAAAAGCATTTGTTCTGTTAAAAAGTAACTCAAGTATGCACAATGATTACGGCATGAAAAAAAAAAAAAAACAAGTAGTTAGCAATCATAAGCATTTACAGCAAGTACAAGCAAAATATTGAAAATTGAAAAAAAAAAAAAAAACCCTCAAATTTTTAGTTCAATTTGAAATTTTTAATTTAAAGAATTTATTTACGGAACCTTTTTAGAAATATTTTAATAACAAATTTACTACAGTTAACATATTTTATATGATCAATGCATGTCTGTTAATTTTGATATAAAAATTTTAAAAACTGAAACGGAGAACATCTTAACATTAAACAAAATCTTTTAATGCACATTGCACAAATATACACAATGTCGCTTTTTGGCTAGCAAACAAACAAAAATGCATAAAAGTAGAACACTAATTTCTTATAAATGAATAAAATTGCTTTTATTCCAGGCAGCTGAATACTTGAATACTTTTTAGCCTACTTTCCCGTTAAAAATAAAAGAGACGAAAAAAGCATTAAAATTGGCTTAATGCATCTAAAAAATGTCGCCAAGTCCAAAAAATATCGCCAAGTCCAAAAAAATATCGCCAAGTAAAAAAAAGTCAAAGAAACAAAAAAATGAAATAAATATCGAAAAATTAAAAATTTGAAAGTAGGGTATTGAGATGGGGAATTTGTGTGTCTGTTGGTCTGTCGGTCTGTCTGTCCCCCCCTAATAACTTTTGAATGAACATTCCGATTTGGACAAACTTTTTTTTGTTGGAAAGATCTCGGCGAGTACAGCTCATTCCCATATTTGATTTTTCGATTTGAACAATTTTTGGTGCAACTTTAAACCGTTCAAACAACCTGACCCGCGATATTAACTTTTTAGTTAACAGTCCGATTTTAACAAACTTTTTTTTGTTCGAAAGATCTTTTCAAGGGTACTTCATTCCCGTATCTACATTTTCGATTAGAACAATTTTTCGTTCAACATTGAACCGTTCAAACAAGCTCTCACACCTAATAACTTTTGAATGAACAGTCCGATTTAAACAAACTTTTTTTTGTTCAAAAGGTCTCGGCAAGGATGCTTCATTACCGTATTTAAATTTTCAATTTGAACATTTTTTTTGTTCAACATTGAACCGTTCAAACAACCTTTCCCCACATAATAACTTTTAAGTGAACCGTCCGAATTGAATAAACTTTTTTTGTTCGAAAGATCTCGGAGAGACTCATTCCCATATTTCACTTTTCAATTTGAACCATTTTTCGTTCAATGATGAACCGTTCAGAAAAAATTTCAACGTGAGTGCCTACGGAGAAATTTAAATTGAATGTTGATTCTGAACTTCAAGGCGGATTTCCTTCAAACTAACTTTGTAAGAAAATGGTTTTGATAAATAATGTATTGTAAAGTACTTTTCTGAATAATCTTCTGTGAGGACTCTGATTCCGACTCCGATTCCGCAAACATGGCGGAAATGCAGGCTCAGAAAAATGACTGACTGGGCAGACGATTTTTGTTTATTTATTTGTTTGTTTAATTTATTATTATTATTTTTTTTTATCAGACGATTTTTTTTTGTTAACAAAAATTTTTCATTCACGAGAGCATTTTATTCCTTATTTATATTTAACAACTGGCAACGGATTAAAAATGAAATTCAAGACATTTTATTAACGAACAAGTTTTTTTTCTTTCTTTGATAAAATGTGTTTTGAAGTTCTTTGTACTTTTATTTTATTTATTTATTTTTTTTTTCTTTTGAAAACGATTGTGGAATTTTTCTAGGGAAGAACTATAACAGTTACATTCTTTAAAAGGTGCGACAAAACTTTATTGACTCATTTATTTACTTTTTACGTGTCTATTTTATCTAATGAGAGGGGTATATTTTGCTTTTAGAAATCAGCTTTAAGTGCTATAAAGATATGTTTGACATAATTTTTAGTTTCAGATAATCAAGAGAATATTGATCAGATGCTACAATGCCGATGTCGATGTACGGGAAAGTAGGCTCGTTTAGTTCTTGACAGAACTTCTTGTTATAACTTGACCCTTTGGTAAAGGATGAATGCCTAAATAGAATCTAGCGGCATTCAATCGCCAACCAGCGACAGTCTGCTTGACTGTGCGGAATTATCGAGACTCAACTGTATATGATTATCTGTTATACTTTGGGGTTTTACTTTAGCAACAAGTCTTTTTACGGTTCCACCTACACCTTTAACATACTCTGTAGCATCAAAATGCCACTCACCCTCAATTCTCTCGAAATGATCCTTATAGCAGCAATCATTTACAGGGTGCGCCAGAGAAACTTACTTTTTTGAAAAAATTCCTGCTCGGTGAATTGGCTACGTAGAAAGCCGAGAGTGGGCGCATCTGGAGCGGGAAATCTCCAAGTTTTGTTTTCCCTTTAATTAGTCGCCATCATGCTATGGTCAAAAGAACAGCGCGCCTTTGCCGTCGAAAGCTACTTTTCGAACGGTCGCTCAGTTACTGCTACGCAACTCGCGCATCAAGGATTTCTTCCTTCCCAGCCTCGAAAAAATAAACATTAGGGACGTATGATTTCAGCAAGATGGAGTCACCAGGGCCTGATTACTGAATAGGCCAATTAGGCCGTGGCCTAGGGCCCCCCACAATGTATGGGCCCCCAAATGGCTAGAATTGCTCTAATCGATGGCTAAAATTGTTTTATCCAATGCCTAAAATTGTAAAGCCTCAGTATAGGGGGCCCCAAAAGAGTGTTTGGCCTAGGGCCCCGTAATATCTTAATCGGGTCCTGGGAGTCACAGCACGAGATTCAATGAATTTGTTGCGACAACATTTCCCCGACCACCTCATCTCTCTCAAAGGCGATCTCCCATGGCCAGCACGCTCCCCAGATTTGGGGCCGTGCGATTTTTTTATGGGGTTATTTGAAATCCCTGCTTTATGTTGATCGACCACGCACAATAGCTCACCTCAAGAATAACATTCGCGACGAAATTGCCAACATACCAATTGATATGCTGCAAAGAGTGCTCACAAACTTTAAAAATCGTCTTAATCAGTGTATGCTCAATGGGGGTCATCATTTAACCGATGTCATTTTCAAGACTAAATGAAAAAAAAAAATGGGATATTGTATTCTCAAATAAAAAAAGAATTAAAACAATAACTTAAGTAGTTTTGTTTTTATTGACATTTCAAAAAAGTAAGTTTCTCTGGCGCACCCTGTAGAAACAAATTTTGGTTTTGGTAGCGAGCAGCTCAGCCATCTGAAAAGTAATATAACTTCTTCAAGTTAGGCATAATACCCCGTAAAAAGTCTGTCATTTTTTTTCTGAAAAACATAAAAAAGTGTACAAAGCTGTCTGAAATGAATTCAATACTCTTGTACAGCACAGCCTGATTTCTTGTTCTGTGATCTTTGTTGTAGTACCCAACAATTGGGTGTAATGTAGCCATACTCTTGTGCGTCATCTTGCTAAATAAACAAGTAGCTTTCGCAAAGTCACATGTTACTACAGCTTCATTTTCTCCCAATGTTGACTTCCTTCCAGAAAAACTCATATAGATTTTAATGTTATAACTTTTAAATGCTCTATTACTGTGGAGCACCCTCTAAATCCCCAGGAATGAGAATCCCTTGAACAGAAAAAGGATCCACTCTAAATTCCCATATCTTAATGACAATCTTTCACCCCTCCCCCTCAACCATGCGCGGGAGAAGGGGGGACACAATCCTTCTGATCAAGCTAATATGAATGAAGATGTTAAAAGTAGAAATAGTTTTTCCCAGGTGTGTCACTTGTTTTTTTTTTTTTTTTTTTTCACGCAGTAATCATGGTGTAAATTCTTGAATTACTTTTTAACAGAACAAATGCTGGAAATAAAGCAATTAGAAAGAGAAAATATTTATTTCACCATGATACCATAAGATTACCATCATGGAATTCCATTTCAAAGGAATTAAAAATTTCGATTTTCAATTTTAAAAAGTTAAAATTTTGCAAAAAAGTTTAAAACAAATTTTTTTAGCAACTAGTTTATGTTATATATTTTATGAAACCTCATTAAATACTGAACAAAACAAGACCAATTGTAATTTTTTAGGTCAAGTAGTTTTTTAATTACGTCTACTTAAAGGTTTCTAAGTAATGAAAAATTTGTGATTTTGTCAAAACTTTAAAAATTTATAACTCGGAAACAAATGCATAAAAAAATCCAAAACTTTGTTTTTTCCCCCTGTTCTATTGATACTTTATTTGAGCCAAAAATGAGCAAAATCCAAAGACATGAAGTTTTGACCATTGGTTGATTTGATATGGAACTACCCCAATCAAAGATGTTTTATTGTTTTCTGCGGAATGAAACTTGATGTTCTGTGCTTTTCACAGGGATGAAAATCTTCTGCGGATCCGCGATTTTCCGCTTCTTTCTTTCTTTCCGCGATCTAAAACTTAATGTTGCATTACGTTTGGAAAAAAAATACTCATCATTAAAATAAAGCGTAAAATAAGTTGATTTAAAGTAGTAGAGGTTGAAATTACTTCCAATTTCCAAAATAATGAAAATATTTTTCGGATGCTGCAGGATTGAAACCTTAAGAATGATATGCAATTATCGGCAAACTATGATTTCTATTTTGGCAGGCTGCCAAAAGCATAAGTTCCCATTGTAGGGAGTAGAAAATAAGAAAATTCAGCTAAAATATTAGAGACCTTAGTCAAAAAATCGTTAAATTTTTTTTTGACCTTTATGAATTATCAAAATAACTGAAGCCCATATAATATTAGTTAGAGAATTCATTTCTTGAAGAACATATCTAATTCATCTAAAATTGCACCCCCCCCCCCCCCTTTTTTTTGCCTTGGTTTCTACAATGTTGTGGATGACTTGAAAAGAAATAGGGAGTGTGCAATTAAGAGGTTTTAAAAATAGTTAAAAATGACTTCAATTTGCTGATTTTACTCAAGATTTCATTTATTAAATTAAGAACTCTCGCTTGAAAGAAATTCATTATATTTTTAAAAAATCTCTGAATACTAAGCCATGCAATTTTTCCTCTTTTTTGATTTTGAGCTGTTTTCATCCCTGAATTTTCAATTTTCTGAAAATATCAGTTTTTAGCCTACATTATTTTTGACGAAAAAATAACAAAACAGGAAGAAGACGAAAGTGTGACAAACTTTAAAGTAATCTCAAGAACTATCTTTAAGGGCAAAAATAAAACAGAAAGAAAAATTAATTCATGAAATACTTTCGAAATTAAAGCTGATGAAATGGGAGAAATATAAGTTTGTGATTCTGTGCCTTCTCTTTGACTTTTAATTTCTTAGATACACTCGATAATTTATAGATCTGCAAAAAGAAATTCCCTTGACAAAACTGTGGAATTCTATTAGTAGGGAAAGAAGTTTTTTTTTGGCAAGTAAATATTCCTTGCTTGCAAAACAGGTGATCTGTTAAACATAGATCAAATGGTTTTTTTCTTCTCAATTTCTCTTATATAGCTGGAATAAAATAAACTTAAACTATTACTGTTAAAGTTCTACTAAAAAGATTAAAAAGCAAGGAAATGTTCATCAGATATTCCTCTTAAATATAAAATCTTAATTGAACATGGACAATTGACCTTTTCTTTTATCATGCAATTTAAGTGCATCACTTGATTTTTATACATACATATCTAGTAGTTTTAAAAAGCACAGACCAAAATTACTGTTGTGTATGAATCTCAATCTTGTTGTTTTTAAACTACTGATAAATTTATCAGTAAAATACTCACATAAGTGCCGCTTAGTTTATGATAAACATCACTTGTATTTCATTATTGTTTTTGTTCTTAGAAAGGGGAAATTAATATTTTTTCTCTGTTTTGCAGGGCAGCTTATTTAGTTGTACTCAAAATTTGCAAGCTTTTATTGACTACTGTTGGAAAATGTATTGTCCAAGTCGAAGCAGAGACAATTCATTCACACAATTCTCCCGGTTCTTTATCTCCATCATCACCCAGTTCTGTAATTTTGACTGGTAGAGCATCTGTACTACAGCAAGCTCTTAGCCATATACCTAACCCTAATTCAGAATTCATGCTAAGAAATGTATCTTCAAGACTTGCACAGTTGCTTCATGACCAAGTAATTATTTTGGACATTTTTGTTTTTGATAATGCACTGCATGGTCAAATGTATCTATGCATTCCTGTGTCTTGGAATTGGACCCTCTCAGAGCACATATATACTGTCAAGTCAAGCCTTCTTTTCTGTTGACAGAAGCCCTTAAATGTTTGGAAAGACTTACCATCAGTTTACTTTTAGTGGCTAATGTAATTGAGGTACAGGCATTTTGATAACTAATTTAAAAAATAAAAACATTAGCATAAACCAATGATATGTGCTTAAATAGGAAATAACAGTTTTGCATCTTTTTAATGATATTTTTAACAAGCACATCAGCAGTTTGATAACTTAAAAGTTTATTCTAGTACAAAACAATTGAGAGAAAAAGTTAGGAGATTGATTGGCAACTGGTCAGAAATAAACATTTTGAGATATGGACCTTCAAATAAAGCAGAGCAAAAACACCGACTAATAAGTAATGAAAATTGCCAGTGAGTGCCAATTCCAGACATTTATGCATTAATTTTTGAGTCTATAAAGTAGCAAAATATAAAAGCAATATATCTAATATTGCTTAGTTGCTGTATTCATGACCTATAAGAATTGAATAAATACCTTTGTGCTTGAAAAGTAAAATAGGAATAATCAGCATTTTATTGCACAAAATTTGAAAAAAATTGCAGACACTTGTTTTGAGCTTACATGGAACCCCTTTTTCAGTACAGCAAAGGACGAACTTTGGGATGAAAAGTCATCCGTGAAAAACAACACGTTAGAACAAAAAATGGTTTAGAAAATAAAAACTGGAGATTAACATAGCAAACAAGACAAAATGATACCTAGAGCCAAATTTATCACATATGCAAAGTGGCCGTTAATTAGGACATCCCTAGTTACAATTAACTGTCTTCTGTTCCAAGGTATTGCTTTTCTACGATGACTTTTCATCCTAAAGCTCACACTTTGTTGCATTGAAACAGAGATTCTTTGTAATCCCAAAACACGTGTTTGCAGATTTTTAAATTTTGTGTGATAAAATGATGAGAATTTCTATTTTACCAATCATGAGCTATAGAGTGTGTTGTTGACTGTCATTAAACAGTTGCAGAAATGACAATAGTTGTGTAAAATATTGAAACTGAAATTTTTAACTAAAAGAAAATCTAGAAAAATTCATTGTTTTTTCTAAATAAGCAAAATTTTATTTGTCTCTTGTAGGCAGTAAGTCACAGACCTGATTTATCAACTGTAAAAGCTATTTTAAAAATGGCGTGGGCATCATCCTCTGGTTCCATGGACTTAATTCAAACATCATATGAAGAACTGCATCAGTTGGAAGAGAAAGTAAGTTCTTTAATAGCCTGCTTGTTTTACAATCTTCTCCTTTTTTCCCAAAGGTAGCAGGGTTTTACTTCATGTATTCTTTTTCTTTCAAATTTAGGTATGCAAAATTATTGATCCTGAAGAAATTTATCTGTGTCGCGAAGCTTTGGAAGTACTTACAATTTGCTTAGCATTATGTCCTGAAGCCTTGGATACATTAATGAAAGAAAAATCATGGCATTTTTTCATCATTGATTTGCTTCTTATCTGTAAAAATCGGTGAGTTTTAATACTGCATCATTTCCATTATTTTACGAAAGCATAAAGTTCATTTTTGAAATTCACATTAATTCTTTTCCATTTTATTTTTATTCTTGGTGTGTTTTCATGACTGTTTCATCAACTTAAATGCTCAGATTTTTTAGCTTTCAGGATTCTACATTAAAGAATGTATATTTTCCAGGAAATGAGCTGTAAAGTAGTTTAAAACATTACAGACTTTGAATGACTTTTGCTAAATTAGGAATACTATCAGCCCCGCTTAATCAGTAACGAATAAACGAATACCCTGCTTATTCCGATAGAACCTTCCAGAATTGAATCTTTCCCCGTATATCCTATGTCGAAGATTAATTGAATAATTTCCCCTGATATTCCAATGTTATTAATCAACTTTACTAAATATTTTCTGAAAAAGTTTGAATAAATTTAAAATAAATTAGGTAAGAACAATGATTTACGAAAAAATAAAAAATATTTTCTACTAGTAAAGGGGGGGGGGGTAAATATAGAGACTAAAAAAATGTGATAGTAGCCAGTGGCCAGTAATCTCAAAAAAGTTAGTGGCCACTTTTGCGTTGTTGGTTACCACTTTGAATCAAGTTTAAAAGCTATTCCCACTCCACTTCATTCTGCATTTTGTAACATTTCATTACGTACTTACATATATCTTGAATAAATAACTATCTTTAAAAGAAAAACACTTAGAAAAAAAATTAACAAACCTTTTCTGAAAAATGAAATTATTTATTGTGAAATCCAAATTATAAAACATTATGCAAATTTAACAAAATCTAAACGCACCTCATTATGTTTCCTAGATTGAAATTATGTATTAAAATGTTTTGTAAAGGCTGATGGGTCTATTTTCGTTCTAAGTAAACATTGGCCGCCGCTGATGAATCTTTTCTTTTCATAGTCGGCCTGAAGCATTGGCATTTTGTATTTTTGTTCAAAAAAAGAATCAGGTCGCCAGTTTGGCAACCAAAATTGCATTTTGTAGTGGCCAAAAAAATAGTTTTAGTCGCCATTGGCAAGTGGCGACCACTAGTCTCGACCCTTAGGGGCAGGGAGAATGCAGCATTTACATTCTATCTAAGCAAAAAATGATAACGCAAATGCTAATAAAATTTGAAAACACTAAGAATTATAGACATTAGGAATGATAATAAATTGCTAAATATTAAACGTAAAACTGCACTAATAACATTGAATTATTTCTTTTGCCATTGATTTATTTGCTGTGTTTTAAGACAAATGTTGTCTATTTGGAAAATATAAAGACTATTTCCCCCCTCTTAATCGATTAATATTTCTTGGAACCAACGGTATTCATTTAAGCGTGTCCAACAACATGATTATTTCAGGAAAGAGATGGAAAATTGACTGTTGCAGATTTTGTCATTTCCTGTAGCATTGTAGCATTTATTTTACAAAAAATATGTAATTCCAATCAGAATTTGAAGTTAGTGTTTGATTATTGTCAGTACGGCGCCACTGATCAATTTAACTGCACGAATTATGAAGACTTTGACCAGTGTCAACTGAGATGTTTACATGTATTTCAGTGTTTATCATACTTTTGATGTTTGACTAATTAGAAGTGTTTGGTATTTTTCTCAGAATTGTGCTTATTTATCTGTATATTAATTACTTATTTAATTTTTCGTGCTTTTTCCAGCTCAATCCGAATCTGTGCTGCTGATCAGTTTTCGCTTATTGCTACAAAATGCTATCTTGGTCATCAGTGCCTTGTTTTTTCAATTACTTTGTTGTTCACTCAACTAATGGTATGAAAAAGAACTTTTTGCAATAACTTTTCTCACAGTAATTTTCATTAGAGGAGAAGAAATCAATGTTTCAGTTTTGTTTATACCCTGTGTAAACAGAAGAGGTGGCCGGAAGTGAAATTTCCCTGGTGGTTGTCATAGTTACAGCGCTATGGACTTTGCTCCCACTTAGCTATAGTAACAGTTGTTAAATGCAAACGATTGAAATTGTTTTGTGCGTAAACTATTATTCAATCAACGTTAATAGAACACTTTTTGAAGTATTTATATAACGGACACTCATGATGGCAGGTCTTGCTAAAACAAACTATTTAGCACTAGATTTGTTAGAAAACGTTTAGAAATAACTGAGATAGGAGGACATAAATAAAAGCGTAAGCCTAATTTGATAAACATAAAATAAATAAAATGCCTCAACAGCAGTGTATAAAAAAAGAGTGAAACTGCTGTCTTTCGTGCGGTTTCCATGGAGACTATGCAAAATTTCTAAAATTGATACACCTATTTTAAAGTAACCGAGTATAGAAGTGTATGAAGCTTCTATACTTTATCTCTAACATCTCAACCTTATGTGAGTTGTTCAGTGAAGACAGTCAAAAAGATAAGTCAAGTATGAAAATGAACATTTTTGTGCAAGTACTCCCCAAAAAAAGTATTTTTTTTTCCTTTGAGAATATTTTATTTCATATTTTTATTTAATCTTCAAAAGTAACATTTATTGAAAAAATTTATATCGAGCAATAATACCAATGAATGCACCCATAAATTTTCAATACTTTTCATGTTCTGGCCCAAGCGAAACAGTTTGAAGGCTGCGAGTAAAATGTGTCTAAAACAAATAAAAACTAATTTCTTCAATTGAGCCATTATATTCTTCAGACTCTTATATTAACTTTTCACTAATGGTAAAGTATTTATTTTCCCTACTTTTGCTATAGAAAGCAAAGAGAGATTTCATGTCTTGTGCTTGCATTTTATGTAAGTTTAAGTGAAATGTAATTTACTAAAAAAAAAAGTTGAAGTGGTTATTAATGTATGCAATTTTTGAAAATAAAGATTAACACTATGAAATAGAATATTCTGTGAATGCATGAAAGTAAATTAAATTTTGTGTCAAACTCTTTGGATTTTAATGCACTTTCTTAAAATAACCATTAAGCATTATTGTTTATGGTCAGTGATTATTTTAAGCTTCTATTGTAATTCATAAACAACTATGATTTTGTGCAAAAAAATAAAATAAACAAACAAATAAAAAAATTTCCTGAGTAAAACTTAAAATGGAACTAATATTGCACTCTATCATTGCATTAAATCTTCCTTATATTAAGCAGCTAAGCCATCATATATTTTGGCATTTTTAAAGATATATTTATTAATATTGAACTTTTAATTTTTATATCCTAACATGTATGTTATTTCTTAATACAATATGTTAGTATGCTAAATTGAACATCTACCAGTTAACTTCATGTACTCAAATAAAATGAACTGTAAAGAGGCAAGGTTTAGTACTATGTACTAACAATACTGTGTTTGTTCATACAGTCATGCAATTTAAATATTTTTCTTTGTATATAGGTCACCTGTCTTATTGTGTGTCATAACCTTAAATGAACAACATTTCTCTGATTGTATGAAATGTGTATTAATTGAATCCTTGCTATTTAAATAACTCATGTCCTCTTTTTTTCTTTCTTTATAGTCCACTGTCAAAGAATACGCAAAAAACTCCCATGAATTTTTCACACTATTGTGCCGCTTACTTAATTATGCATGTAATTGCAATTGTCCTTTGCCAACTGCCCAGAATTTGCTAAACAATGAAATTGACTGGCTGAAAAGTGTAAGGGTAAGTATTGACTTATTTGTTTTACTATCATAAATTCAGATATAAAACTAAGAGCGAATTTCATGCATAATGTTTTTTGTATGCGATATTTTTTGTAAAGATAATGATCCATTTGTGATTCCAACTCTGAAAATTTTTGGATGTATTTACTTAAATACATAAAAAAACAGCTTTTTTTTTTTTTTTTTCCCCCACTTTTAAACTATCTTTGAAATTTTTCAATTTCTTAATGATAATTTCTTTTTTCAAAAAATATTCAAGTTATACAGTGAAACCTCGCTTAACGAACACCCCTCATTACGAACAGTTAATTTTTTTCCCATCCTTTTCCTAGGGTTAAACCATTAAGAATCCCCTCATCAAAGCGGACACTCACTTAACCGGACACGGACACAGCTTATCTTGCAAAAAGGCTCTTTCTTTACTCATTAAAATGGACACCGACGGACAAGTTCGGAGAAATCTGTCTAGTTTCTTTTAGGGAGAAAAGAAAAGATAAAGAGATCCATTGAAAATACTTGATTCAGTTCACTTCCAACACAGAGATTGTTAAACACAAAGAGAGGCAACCACAAAGGGGAATTAGTAACACCTTCTTCCACAACAAACCACAAAAATACACTACCATTTCAGAACTTGACAGGAAAAAGTCTACTGAGGTGGAAAGCGAATGTTGGTTTAGCGTTGGGCTCTTGGGAATAACTCGGATTCTAAGAAATACAGCTGTTGGTCATAGAGGGCAACTCCGCTCGGTAAACTGGTTAAATGGTTTGATCTTCTCCCTAGAGTAATCATACTGTCCGCCATGACAGGGCTAATACATCATATACGCAAATACATTGATTTCTCAAAGCCGGGGAGGGGGGGGCTATTGACCCCCCTTAAATGACGCCCCCCCCCCCCCCCCGCCCTAAATGACGGGATATGCTTGCATTGTTGAAAATTTTATTCAATCAAGACAGTTACGATACAACTTTAAGACAAATAGTCATGTCAAAAAGGCTGAAACAGATTTGCAGAGGAAAAGTTAAATGGAAGAAAATCTATTGCGGTTAGAAGTATCAAAAGTATCAGATATAATCTATTCTGTTGAATTGTTTATTTTTTTATTTTAGAGTTTATTGCAAAATGAGATCTTCATAATGATGTTTATAATCATGACTGTTTTCTGAGACAATGCTAACACTTGATATATTTTACTTCCTTTATTGCTTATAGGGTGATTAATCTAAGATGTGATACATAACATTGTTTTTCTTGTTTTCTAGAATAAAGTTCTTTCCACTGGTGACAGTCAAGTAGATGAAGCTTTGTTAGAAGGTCACTTAGGTGTAACCAGGGAATTAGTTTCTTTCTTGGGCCCAGATAAAAAGTATGAAGTTGGTGCTGACCCAAACATACCCAGAGGAAACCTCATAAAAGTAAGGATTTTAAGCTTTACCTTAAAATAGCTTAAATAAAATAGCTTAAAATAGCTAAATCCCTCTCAGAATTGTGATTTATAAAACTTGGAGAGGATTTTCAATCACTCTTTAGTTCCAAGAATGTACGTATGCAAATAATCAGATATTTTGCAAAGCAATAATTTATAAAATCATTGCTTATTAGTGCATACTTTCGCATGATTTTTCGTTGAGAAACTGGTCATTTAAAATTCATTGAAAATCTTCAGATGCTAGATGCCCCAGTTCATATATTTTGAAGTAAAAGTTTCATCACCCGCAAACAAGTGAAACCATCAGTCCTCAGTTACTGGCTCTAATTGAAGCCTTAGTTTATGAAGAACTAGCCGGGTACCCGGCCCTGCCCGGGTTTCGGCCGGTATGGTGTTTTAGTGACACCTGTTCATGAATATTTCAACATTAGAGTGCATATCTATACACACAATGGCTACTTCTGTAAACAATGGCAATTTTTTCTGTCTGGACAAACTAAAAAACTGTATTACACACCTTAAATACAAATGCAAGCTACAAATAATGTTTAAGTAAATCGGAAATGTGTTAAGCTTGGTACAGGGTGCGGCGGAGAAACTCGCAGACTTGAAAAGTCAACTAAGGGAAAAGTACTTCATGTATCAGTTTACTACTTTTTATAAGATATGGTACCCATTCTGAATTTTTATATTAGTTACATTTAAAAACTACATCGGGAAGAATGACGGCCCCTATTAATGATGCACTCATCTACCCTAGATTTGAAGTTTTGTTGCACTCTTTCGAGCATATCGACTGGGATGTTGGTGATAGCAAGTCGGATGTTGTTCTTCAGGCGTTGCAGGTTCCGGGGCTTGTCGTTGTAAACGATCGGTTCGAGATATCCCCATAAAAAATAGTCTCACAGCGTGTTAAATCGGGGGAGCGGGCCGGCCACGGTACGTCACCCTTCAAGGAGACGTTATCACTCAACTGGTGAACCACAGCAAGTTTGTAGGGATAAAACTGGAGTTGGTTGTGAAGAATTCGTCTCAGTGTCCAATCAAAAATCCCCAAAGCAGCAGCGTGTTTATGCGCCAAATGCCTGGGAGAGCGCAAAAACGACTCCCTCACTTTTTCGACGTTTTCTAGGGTTCTGGAAATCCGTTAACCTCCTGGGCCTCTGTTTGCCACACTCTCACTTTCCCTGATTGTTTTCACCCACAAAACAGTAGATTCCCAGCCAGGAATGAGAACAACGGGCTGAATTTTGAACCGAGTTCGGAAGGCACGTTTAGTGGCGACCATCGAAAGATTATCTGAAAAGTAAGATTCGGCGGCGAACGCTCGTTGCTCCTTTGTCCAACGCATGGCGACAACTAAACTATGAGATAATAAAACTTCAGGACCCTCTCTTTAAAATGAGACTCTTCCCACTCCTTTCTGACCATTCCTTGCTAATTAGCATCCAAATAAAATTAGCAAGTTTCTCTGTTGCACCCTGTAAAATCAATCGCACTGGAGTTAAGTATTTCCAAACATCACACGTAAAATAAGTCCCATCATTAGTTTATGTCCTTGCGACTACATTGGTGAAAACATCTTACGTACCTAACTTAGAAATTTTTTGACTATAAACATTTTCTGTTCTCTAACTGTTGCCAAAATCAATTATCTTTTTATTTACCCCGCTAGCGATTATTGGCACAGATTAATCAAAAAATCCTAAGAAAGCAATAAATTTCATACTTACCCAAGTGAAGCCTTGGTTCACATTTTCATTATGATCACTATTAATATTGTTGTTGCCGGGCAATGAATTTGTGCAACAATGGACTGAAAATTTAATCATTTAATGGGGAAACTACATGAAATTTACTATTTTGCATAATAACTTTTTTAAACTAAGCTTTTTAGAAATAAATTATAGCTTATCCTGCTCCCTGTTACTGTAGCTATCTACGGGGAAAAAATGGTTAAAATCGGTCTAGTAGTTTGGAAGATTACCACGGACATACGGATACAAAAGTAGTCTTTTATGTATATAGATTTGATTCATTTCAGAACTAAATGTTGGTACACCACACTCAAGTCTTAAAATTAACAATGAACAACCAATAACCATTGATTATAATTTTTTAAATCATTCTTATATTATTCATAGAATTTCTACGCAATGCAATTCAGACTGTTGATTTAATTATGACTTAAAGTAAGAAAAAAAAGTTTGATGAACTAGAAAATTTTTATTCAAAAAACAATTTTCATATTTAGTGTATATATTACAAGACTTTGTTGTCAGGAGTTGATACATTTTTTCAAATTGTTTCTTTTGTAGGAGCTTGTAGAAGATTTTATTTTCCCTGCTTCAAGAGTAGTTTTACAAGTCCAACGTAGTGGAGGCGAACTACCATCAGAGCAAGCAATACCTGTTTGTTCATCATCATCTTCACTTGTAGCTGCTTTTGAACTACTTGTTGCTTTGTGCACCGGATGTGCTCCCAATTTAAGGCTTCTTGTAGATATGTTGTGTGAAATGTTTTATTCAGGTATTTTTTTACCTTTAAGTGATTATCTTGTCTTTATGTTGAAATCATCATCAAACCAAACACTGAATGAATACTTAAAATAGGTGTAAAATTTTCTCCATATATCATTGGAAAATTATTAAAGTTGGGTTGCTACTTTCAATATTGATTTTAAATGTTTTATTCCTTTTTCTCCAAAGTAGAGAAAAAGAAACCAAAGTTTTATTATAAAAGAATGTAGATGGCCTATATTGGCTTAGGAAGGTTTTTCCTGTACAATCTAATATTTAAATTACTTAAACGCCGAATTATAAGAGATGAAATAGCTAAATTCAATTGCTATTTTTCATTCCTAAGTTGCATGTCCTCCTTGATTTTCCTACCTGATATTTTAAAAAACACAATGCGTCTAAAATCTTTTGACTATTTTTCCTTTGGATAGCTATCGAACATTTCAATGAAGGAGTAACTCCTGGGAAAAGTTCACAAAACATTCAGAGCTCTAATTCGTATTTTGTTAATACAGCGAACTCTACAGGATCACCAACAGAAGAAAAGTCTTACGCCTTGGCACAAGGACTTTGTGATAGATAATTCAGTGACACTTTTGAAGTTTCTTCCCCAAATAATTTTCAAGTAATGTAACAAAAGCAATTTAAGTGTCTTCATTTGTGCAACCATACCGAATTTTGTCCAATCTGGTTTCTTTATTTTAGTAGCAGAGTTAACTTTTTTAAAAATTTTATCACCCGTAACTGAAACTATTGCAGATCAATTATCCATTCTGCAGCATTGAGAGTTACATTCTTGTTAAATATGCTTTACAAAGCATTGTCTGCAGTGTCACAGCTTTCCTTGGATGTCCGAGCTAACGCTAAGGACTTTGCAATATTATAGTTCAGACAATTTGTAAGCCAGCCTCCTGACACTTAATCGTCATAATATCATTATATTTATCAGTGTAAAGGTTTCAGTTTTTGTCAATATTTTTGAGATCAACGTTTTCTCCTCAATTTTAGAATTTTTTCAAAAGTCTTCGCATGCCACTGCTACTACTCTGTTGTGCCACATTGTGGCACGCGTGCCGTGGTTGGCCACCCCTGATGTAAGAGAAGTAACTGTATGTACATTTGACAGGGTCTAAAAGTTTCTTTTAGGTTACTGATTGCATTAAACCAGTTAACTGTGGTATGTTTGTTGTTGGCTACAAATGCATTTTTATAATAACCCTAAAAGAGAAAACTCCAGGTGTGGGAATACCCATAGCTTCTTCTACTACATTAAGTATACATTCCTGCCCCTGCATTACTATGAGACTTTGAATCATTTTTGTTTCTTTTACATGCAAATTAGCTGCACTAGTAGCAAATCATATTGTGTATACAAAACTGCAATTTATGCTAAAAAGAAAAAAAAATATTTTTATTAATTTTTAAGATAGCATATATTAATTCAACGGTTCCCAAACTATCTAGGCCACGGAATTTTTACTGCCTCACATTTACTTCAAAGGACTCACATTCTTGTTAATTACATAAGAATGGCAAAATGTTAGCGATCTGGAAGTTGATTGCTAATCATTCACTGTCATAACTACATCTTCTATATGAAAGTAACTTGAGGAATAAATTTGATTTAGGTTTCCGTGGAACACACTTTGGGAATTGCTGCCTCAGTTCATCACAGTAAATTATTTGATACAAATTGGCTTCTTTATTTTACAATGAAAATTGTAATTGAACTTTTTTATTGCAGTTAATGATCAACCCTTAACAGAATGGGAGTATTTGCCTCCTGTTGGTCCCAGACCCACTCGAGGATTTGTCGGTTTAAAAAATGCTGGTGCCACATGCTATATGAACTCTGTTTTACAGCAATTATATATGATAGAAGACATTCGAAATGGTATACTGTCGGTAGAGGGAGCTGCAACAGATCCAAACGAAGATTTCTCTGGCGAAGAAAGGGTTGAAAATGAGGTAAAAAAACACAAACTTTTTATTATTTTCATTTGCGCAGAATCATTTATTTTTATACTGCTGTTTTCCACAGTTAAAGTTAATGTCTAAAAATAACGTCAAAAAAAAAAAATCTGTAGCAATTTTATTTTGTTGGTTGAAGTTTAAATAAAAGGAACTCCATGTAACTGTTTTAACAAAGGTGTTAATCAGTGCTACAAGATAGATATGGACAGTAACTATCTGTCTTTATCAATGTAATTGACAAGACTTTACTTGCTGTCTTAACTTTTGTGTAGACTCTGATATCATGTTGAAGTTAATTGTTCCATTATTTTTCCCTGTTAGTCTTGCTAGTTGGACATATAGTCTGTGGAGTTAGCGACAAAAACAGCCTAAATATTTCACTTCCGGATACCAGTGTGAAATTTGGTACAGAGCTTAGGTACATATATAAGAACAAAAAACCGCCGGGAGACACTTGATCAGGGGTCATGAACTCCCGTGATGACGTCATCAAGATGGCCGCTTTTACAGGTAAATACGTTCGTTTAATTGCTTAAACTCCATCATAGATTAAAATATTGCAAAACTCAAAGGTATCATCTGAAAGCTCTTTAAAATAGCTATTTAGAAATATTTAATTTTTCTTTCTGATGTCAAGGGCCCACCTTTAATGACGTCATCAAAATGGCCGCTTTTAAAGGTAAATACGTTTGTTTAACTCCCCCTAAAACTCCATCATAGATTTAAATATTTCAAAACTCAACTATATCATCTGAAAGCGCTTTAAAAGATCTATTTAGAAAGATTTAATTTTTCTTTCTGAGGTCAAGGGCTCACCTGTGATGACGTCATCAAAATGGCCGCTTTTACAAGTAAATACGTTCGTTTAACTGCTTAAAACTCCATCATAGATTCAAATGTTGCAAAACTCAAATATATCATCTGAAAACTCTTGAAAAGAGCTATTTAGAAATATTTAATTTTTCTTTCTGCGGTCAAGGTCCCGCCTGTACTGACGTCATCAAAATGGCCGCTTTATCAGGTAAATACGTTTGTTTAACTCCCCCTAAAACTTCATCATAGATTCAAATATTGCAAAACTCAAATATATCATCTAAAAACTCTTTAAAAGAGCTATCTAGAAAGATTTAATTTTTATTTGTAAGGTCAAGGGCCCACCTGTGATGACGTCATTTGAGGCCATTTTGATGACCTCATTACAGGTGGAACCTTGACCTCAGAAAGAAAAATTTAATTTTTCTAAATAGCTCTTTTAAAGAGCTTTTAGATAATATATTTGAGTTTTGCAACATTTGAATCTATGATGGAGTTTTAGGGGGAGTTAAACAAACGTATTTACCTGCAAAAGCGGCCATTTTGATGACGTCATTACAGGTGGGCCCTTGATCTTAGAAAGAAAAATTAAATCTTTCTAGATATCTCTTTTAAAGAGCTTTTAGATGATATAGTTGAGTTTTGCAATAGTTGAATCTATGATGGAGTTTTAGGGGGAGTTAAACAAACGTATTTACCTGTAAAAGCTGCCATTTTGATGACATCATCACAGGTGGGCCCTTGACCTTAGAAAGAAAAATTAAATCTTTCTAAATAGATCTTTTAAAGAGCTTTCAGATGATATATTTGAGCTTTGTAATAGTTGAATCTATGATGGAGTTTTAGGGGGAGTTAAACAAACGTATTTACCTGTAAAAGCGGCCATTTTGATGACGTCATCACAGGTGGGCCCTTGACCTTAGAAAGAAAAATTAAATTTTTCCAGCTAGCTCTTTTAAAGAGCTTTCAGATGATACATTTGAGTTTTGCAGTACTTGAATCTATGATGGAGTTTTAGGGGGAGTTAAACGAACGTATTTACCTGTAAAAGCGGCCATTTTGATGACGTCATCACAGGTGGGCCCTTGACCTTAGAAAGAAAAAATAAGTCTTTCTAAATAGCTCTTTTAAAGAGCTTTCAGATGATGTGTTTGAGTTTTGCAATATTTGAATCTATGATGGTGCTTTAAGCAGTTACACGAACGTATTTACCTGCAAAAGCAGCCATTTTGATGACGTCATCACAGGTGAACCCTTAACCTCAGAAAGAAAAATTATATCTTTATAAATAGCTCTTTTAAAGCACTTTCAGATGATATAGTTGAGTTTTGAAATATTTAAATATATGATGGAATTTTAGGGAAGTTAAACACACGTATTTACCTTTAAAAGCGGCCATTTTGATGACGTCATTACAGGTGGACCCTTGACCTCAGAAAGAAAAATTAAATATTTCTAAATAGCTATTTTAAAGGGCTTTCAGATGATACCTTTGAGTTTTGCAATATTTTAATCTATGATGGAGTTTAAGCAATTAAACGAACGTATTTACCTGCAAAAGCGGTCATTTTGATGACGTCATCACAGGTGAACCCTTGACCTTAGAAAGCAAAAATTATATCTTTATAAATAAATCTTTTAAAGCGCTTTCAGATGATATAGTTGAGTTTTGAAATATTTAAATATATGATGGAATTTTAGGGGGAGTTACACAAACGTATTTACCTGTAAAATTGGCCATTTTGATTACGTCATTACAGGTGGGCCCTTGACCTCAAAAAGAAAAATTAATTTTTCTAAATAGCTCTTTTAAAGAGCTTTCAGATGATCTATTTGAGTTTTGCAATATTTGAATCTATGATGGAGTTTTAGGGGGAGTTAAACAAACGTATTTACCTGTAAAAGCGGCCATTTTGATGACGTCATCACAGGTGGGCCCTTGACCTTAGAAAGAAAAATTAAATCTTTTTAAATAGCTCTTTTAAAGAGCTTTCAGATGATATATTTGAGTTTTGCAGTATTTGAATCTATGATGGAGGTTTAGAGGGAGTTAAACAAACGTATTTACCTGTAAAAGCGGCCATTTTGATGACGTCATTACAGGTGAGAACTTGACCTCAGAAAGAAAAATTAAATCTTTCTAAATAGCTCTTTTAAAGAGCTTTCAGATGATATAGTTGAGTTTTGCAATATTTCAATCTATGATGGAGTTTTAAGCAGTTAAACGAACGTATTTACCTGTAAAAGCGGCCATTTTGATGACGTCATCACGGAATGACCTTGACCTCCGATCAAGTGTCTCCCGGCGTTTTTTTGTCCTCCTATGTGAATTTAAGCCCCACATAAAATTTCAGACTGGTATCCGGAAGTGAAATATGTTTGCACTAACTCCACGGACTAATACTCAGTATTGAGTTTTGCAAATCATTGTTATGACACCATCCTAAAAAGTTCTCTGTCATTCTTATGATTTGTGTTAGCTATTTGATCTAAATTTAACTTTTTTCTTGCATATTTTAATTTTTCATATTTCTCTTTAGTATTCAAACCTTCAAAAATAGTCTGTTGCGGAATAGTTTACTAACACCGGTATTCTCCACCCCGTTTCAACCGACACTTAAACTCGGACAAGGCTTAAGACGTGAAGTTGCACAGAAAGCGTATTTTCCACTCCTGTCTAGTGAAAAGATGCGTCACAACACACCCCTTTTTCAAGCTTTTGCTTGTGCCCCCGACTTCGGCGGTTTGAGCATGATTTAAGCATAGATTCCCTTCCCATCAGCATTGCAAACAAACAAGATGAACGACAATCGGGACTTTAGCACTACATATCTGACGTAGGGAACAATGATTTTAGAGCGTTCATCAGATAATTTAATTGATTCTTCATGTCATTTCTTTCTAATATTTTGTAAAGTTGCACTTTTGAGCCATCTAATTATTTATTTTATGAAATATTCCAATGAAAGAGGAAAGATGTAGAAACATGCTTTGCATAAAATGAGATAAACAAACAAAATCAAACGGTATTATGTTTACAAAACCTGTAAAAGGTGGGGGAAAATCATTTGCGCAATCAGTGGCAAAATTCAAATAGCGAAAATTTTGGCAGAAGCAATAGCAGAAATTTTATGTTATAAACTGTAAAGAAACTTAGATCATATCTAGTAAATATTACAATTCCCTTACACTTATAAGAAATTAATTTTTATTGTTGTGTATATAAACTACAAGATTCATTGAGAAACTTTAAAGTTGAAATCACTAAATCATGATTGTTTTTGTACAGCTACCGGTACTTAAACATTTCTTCTTTCAGATTTGCTTCAAAGTAGTATCCCCCCAAAACATCTACGTGTTCAAAAAGGTTTTTACAACTACTTGTTAAATTAAGTGTTAACCAGTTAATCTCAGAAACCAGCAGCTGATTCCCCTTTACAAAGGGTAGTTATGTCTTTCACAGATTTTCTAAGTACCTGTATCGCACAGATACTGGCATGATACTATTTTCAAAAACTGCATGAGTTAAATTAATGCCCAAAAGAAAGTAAAACTCCTGGTTACCAAATAAAGTTATTCTTTTGTATTCACTTTTTAAAGATTTTCCTCAAAAGTGATTATGCTTCATTTGAAAAATTGTCATACTTGACATTAAAAGCATTGTGATGGGAATCAGGTATGCAACAAGTGGGACTAATAATAGAAAATTTGTAAAAGTATTTTGTAATTGTACTCTGTAGTTTAAAATTAAATATGAATCATTGTTGGCATGTTCCACAATTGCTGCTATTTATTTGTGTTGCTCTTTCCCTACTCTATGCAGCATCAAGGGATTTCAGAGTCTGAAATTGAAGGCTGTGAAGATAAAATTTCTAGAGAAGAGACGCGAAAAGAATACAACTTAGGAGTTTTGAAGCAAGTTCAAGCAATCTTTGGACATTTAGCATGTAGCAAATTACAGTATTATGTTCCTCGTGGGTTTTGGAAGCACTTCAAGTAAGTTTTCTTTCTCAATGTCCTTGTTTGTTTACATAGCTAAGTGACTTAATGTTTTGAATTACAGATTAAATTTCTTTGCTTTCTTTACTTACAGGTTATGGGGTGAGCCTGTGAACCTCAGAGAACAGCATGATGCTCTGGAATTCTTCAACAGCTTAGTTGATAGCTTGGAAGAGGCATTAAAACTTCTAAATCAACCTTGTATTTTATCCCAAATTTTAAGCGGCTCCTTTGCTGATCAAAAAATTTGCAAAGATTGTCCTCATAGGTGAGTTTAATATTATTAGCTTAAAAGAATTTAAATGCATAATTTTATGTTAACTTACAATGAGTTTCAAGTAGGGACACAGAGAAAAAAACCCATTATCGTTAGAAAAGTAAATCAGGGAAATTTTGTGATCTTAATCAGGGAAAAATCAGGCTAGTTTTTTTTTTTTTTTTTTTTCACAATTCCTATTGCCACCCTTTATAACTTTGTGATTAAGTTCTTTTTGTAAATATTTTTTGCCAAAACATACTAAATCTACCAAGATCTTTATTATGTAAACGAAGCAATAAATGAAGCACTTCGTAAAAGTTGGATATGATTTGAAATTTCCGTGAATTGTTCCTTGACTTCAATGTTTAGACAATTAAATTATACTCTTACTCTTATATACATATTTTGTAATAAAATTCTTTTAGCTCTGAATTTATACAGTACTCAAGTTTCTTTGTAGAGCCCAGTTTTCCCAATTTTATTATTTTTATCCAAATGTATGCTAAAAATGAACTTAATGCTGTTGTATATGACTGTCTAAGTCATGGCTATTACAAAATTGCATAATGAAAGTGATGTGTTTAAAATTTTGCAAGTGTATGATTGTGTGTGTGTGGGGGGGGGGGGGTTGTAATTATTCTTTTTAACTGGCTTACAGTTATTTGATTTTTATTTTCTTTTTCCATAGGTACTCAAGGGAAGAATCATTTACAGCCTTAAATATTGATATCCGGAACCACAGCAACCTATTAGACTCTTTAGAGCAATATGTTAAAGGTGATTTATTAGAGGGTGCTAATGCATATCACTGTGAAAAGTGCAATAAAAAGGTATTACATGAATAGAATATTTCTCTATAAAATTTTCCTTATATTTGCTAGCTGTATTTTAGGTTTCAGTCTGTATTTCATTGCATGAGTTTAAAAAAAGGTAAAATAGGTCATTATTTTAAGATTTGAAAAACCAGAAAGATACATAAAATTCTAAAACTAGCTAAAAGTGCAACTAGTAGAGTTCAAAATAAATTTCAAGAAAAGTGGAGGAAATTCAGGAAGTTTTGTTTATATATATATATGTATATATATATATATATATATATATATATATATATATATAATATATATATATATATATATATATATATATATACATATTTGCACACATATACAGGGTGTCTAGCAAAGGACTTCCTGATTTAAAAAATGAATATTTCGAAAGCAAAAGACGATTTTGGAATGAAACAAACAGTACATTTATTAAGAGAGCTGTAAAAATCATGTGCAGAACTTTGAAAAATTAGCTAAAAAGAGTGTCAACAGGGGGGGGGGGGGGGGGGCTGGACATTGTAATTGTTATAAGAGTATCAATGCATAATGTTTTGATGGTTGGTATGTTCATTTCTAACATTAAAACCAGAAAGGAGGTTTTTACCCTTTCGCACCTGATGGGATACAGATACGTCCCAAGAAATTTTCAAAAAATTCTTTTAGTGCAGAAACTTTTGTTGTCTAATGAAAACATTCCCACCAGTCCTCAATTAGTTTAAAATTTCCCTAAAAATTAATCATGTTTGTTTTTACATTTTAGTGTCTCCTACTCGCAGTTTATGCTACTAAAATTATGGTGTAAAAAAAAAAGGCTCAAAACACTATTTATAGGTACTTGTATTGCAATTACAGCTTCCAGTGCTACCCGTTGTCACTTTTTGCAACTAATTTTAAAATTTCTGCACATGATTTTTATCGCTTTCACAACAAACGTACTGTTTGTTTTATTCCAAAATCGTCATTTGTTTTCAAGATATTCAATTTTGAAATCAGGGAGTCCTTTGCAGGACACCCTGTATATTAGGGTGGAGCGAATAAAACAAAGTTTTTATTTTCGAATCGTAATAGTGCGGAAAAGTTTCGATTGGTGAAGACTTACAAAACAAAGCAAAAATTTTTGAAATCGAATAATATCTTCCGATCCCACAACGAGCCTGAAATTTTGAAAAGATGAAAATTTTCATGTGTTTTTAGCGATTTTTTAAAAATTTTGTTCAATGTGTTATTTTAATGCTCTTGGACGGAAAAGTTACGATTGGTGAAGCCTTCTGAAATTTTAAAAAATATATTGAGATCGAATAATACCTTCTGATCCAGGAACAAGCCAGAAAAACCAAAAAATTGGATATTTTCAGCTTTTTTGGGGGGGATTAAAAAAAGTTTTAAAAACTGTTCTCTTTTTTTTTTCTTCTTTTTTACCCGGTATCATAGCGTAAAGAATTTTAAAAAGCACTATATTACTCTTAAACATTAATTTTTTTCTTGATTTTTTAGGTATCTTCTAAACATGCAAAACTACCATTCTTTACAACAATGAAACATTTTCAAATAATAGAAACTGTTACCTAACCTGACTGACTACCCACAGAATCCTTTAACATTAATTTAATTAAAAACTAATTTTGTTCGGTCTTTAACTTTAAACCTAGTTAGGTTAGGTAGTGTATAGAATGAGACTGCAAAAGGCAATTAAAAATTAAGAAACTAACATATAATGAGGTAGGTATTAAAATAGTTTATCGTTTAGAGATAAAAAATATTGTTCATCTTATGAGTATTTTTTTCAGTGAATCTTCGTACTGAAAAAGTTTAACAAATTTAATTAATAGGCATGGGTAAAAAATTTTATGTAAATGTTATCTATTAGTTTTTGCATTTAGTTGCTTTAAGTTTACTTTAAGGTTGTGTTGGTTCCTACAATAACATAGTCCCAAGCAAAATGGGGCAAGGTGTAACAAAAATTAAGGATTGGAAAGCATTTGACAAGGAGAGGGCACTGCGGGGAAGGCCTGCCCCACACACCCTCATTAGCTTTATGCAAAAAATATTAAAACATGTAATCATGAAAACCTAACATTTGAAACACGATTGAAGAGAAACTTGTGCTTAACCTTTTGGAACCGGGCTGTTTTTTAGAAATTTTTCTTTCGATCCAGGTAGTACGACAGTTGAACCACAGATTTCTTTTCCATTGAAAACAGAAGGTATAAACTGTCGTACCAGAGGTATGAAACCTTGAAAAAATCCCTGACTTCAAAGGGTTCGAGTGAAAATCTCAACCCCGTCCTCTAAAAACAAAATAGTTACGGTACAGCATGTGTACCGCCCGGCTCCTAAAGGTTAAAAGGTTACGGTATGAAATGAAATGAGAGAAAGGGGGATTCAAACGAACCAAGCACTGCGACCAGAGGTCTATTGTACTAGTCCCCAAACAAAAGCCTTAAAATAGACCAGTGGCTGAAGCAAAATTCATCAAACACCTAATAGGAATGTCATGAATCTCCCAAGGTTCAAGCAAATGACGACCTAGGTGTTCAAACCTATAGGCAGAAAACACTTCGCAATCACACAGGATATGAGCAACAGTTTCCTCATGAAAGAGGCATCCCCTGCAAGTTGGATCATTTATGACACCCATTATAGTGAGATGTCGCTTTAATGTACAATGACCAGTAAGGAGACCAATGGCCTTCTTAATACTATTTCTATTAAAACTTAAGAGCTCTTTCGCCCTAAAACTAGGGCACCCTCTATTAAGTTCCTTTGCCTGACGTTGCCCATCCAAGTTCCGCCAGTTGTGGTACTGTTTTTTCCTAAAAATATCAAAAACAGCAGTCCTAATGAGATTCTTTGAAATCCCAATTGCTGGTTCAGGACCAACAAAAGGGGTCTCAGAACCTTTCCTAGCAAGTTGATCAGCTATTTCATTACCCTTGACACCTGAGTGCCCAGGTACCCAAAAGAGAGTGACCTTGTTCAACTTTGCAAGAGTGCAAAGCATATTATAGCGTTCCCAGACGATGCGGGATGTTATTGCAACCTTATTGAGGGCATTTAAGGCAGCTTGACTATCAGAGCAGATGTGAACACATCTATTTCTGTAGCTGCTATTCAGACACATAATGCAACACATCAAAATGGCATAAACCTCAGCCTGAAAGACAGTAGTAAACCTGCCCAGCGCACAAGAGTGTTTAGTACCATCACTGGAACAAAAAGCCCCAGCACCTGTGCTCTCGTTCATTTTAGAACTATCAGTAAACCAGAGAGTACAACTTTGACTATGATGTAAAGGAGTATCTCTCCACTCAGCTCGAGTAGGAAAAATAACTGTGTAAGGCCTGTCAAAAGCATAGTCATTGAACATGTCATCGCTTGGCAGGCCAGATAAAGGATGCCCAAGTACATCCCCATCAAATTCCAGGAAAGATACCCAGAATAGGACTTCCACAGACCGGAGCGCTTAAGCCTTTCCATGCACATAAAAGCCTCAGCTTCAATACGCATATAGAGAGGACATAAACCTAGTAGCAGTTCAAGAGATGCAGTGGGCGTGGTCTTAATACATCCAGATATGGCAACACAGACCATCCTTTGCAGCTTGTTAAGTTCCGTTTTCACAGTATCTAGCTTGGTTCTAGACCACCAGACTATGGAACCGTAGGTAATGATGGGACAGATGACCATCCTATAGACCCAATTGACAGCCTTGGGACGTAGCCCCCAAGTTCTTCCAATAGCTCTCTTACAGGACCAAAACACTTTACTTGCCTTTGCCAGACTATAAGTAAGATGCTTTTTCCAGTTCAACTTGGAGTCAAAATAGACCAAAAGGTATTTGACCTCCTCAGAACAAGTGAGAGTTTTTCCAAATAACTTAATATCACGCACCTGGATTGCTCTCTTATGTGTGAAAGCAACCATAGTGGTTTTATGAGGATTTACAGAGAGACCCTCAGACTGACACCATCTCTCCACACATTTTAATCCTTGTGACAAAATGGAGGAGACAGTCTCAATAAACTTCCCTCTAGCCACAATAGTGACATCATCAGCATAGCTGATGCATGAAAGGCCAGAAGTAGTAATGCTTTCCAGCAGAGAATCGACAACTAAACACCAAAGGATAGGTGAAAGAACACCACCCTGTGGACATCCAGCATTAGTGTGAACAGTAAGAGTTTCACCACAAAGAGAAACATTAACATACCTAAAAGACAGCAGATTTTTAATCCAGTTAACAATAGTTCTGTCAATGTCTCTTTTAACAAGGGCCCTCAAGATAGTGCTTAAAGGGACTCTATCAAAGGCTTCTTCAATATCAAGGAAAACAGCCAAGGCTACTTCCTTGTCTTTCAATGACTTTTCCAAAATAAAGGAAAGGTTGTACAAAGCAGTTTCAGTCGATCTGCCGGGCTGATAGGCATGTTGAGAGAGGGAGAGATGTGATGATTTCAACACAGTCTCTCTAATGTGTCTATCAATTAGCTTTTCAATAGCCTTTAAGAAAAAAGAAGTGAGACTAATGGGTCTGAAAGACTTAGCCTCATAGTAATTATCTTTACCAATTTTTGGGATGAAGATAACTTTAGTCTGCCTCCAGGCAGTCGGAACATGCTCATAGGCAATACATGCTCTAAAAAGCCTGCAAAGTATGGGGGCAAGAACTTTTATTCCCTTCTGCAGAAGAATAGGAACAATGCCATCCATACCAGGAGTTTTGAAGGGTTTGAATGAGTTGATTGCCCAAACAACCCTCTCATAGGTTACAATTCTTTTAGCGCAGTACCATTTGCTTTTAGCACAAATGCTTATTGGTATGGTAACCAATGGGAATGAGCCATCAATGACATTAGAACCTGGAAAGTGTACCTTTAGCATTTCTGCTAAGGTATCTCTGCTAGATTCAGTAAAACTGCCATTTGGAAGCTTTATGGTATTCAAGCCATTGTTTCTGTCCTTGGACATGAATTTTGTGATTCTTGCCGTAGAAGAAACATCAGTATATCTATCACAGAACTGCCTCCAGGAATTGTACTTTGCGTCTCTGATGGCTTTATTGTACTTGGTGAGGGTACATTTATAAGCATCCCAATCACCATTTTTCTTAGCTTGGTTAAAGAGCTTTCTGCACTTGCTACGTAAGTTACTGAGCTCTCTTGACCACCAAGGACCTAGCCTTGGTGAGGCAGTAACAGTAGCCTTACAATTTTGGTAGGAAGACAGGAGAATGGCACGTTGCAACTGGTCAACAGACAACTCCAAATCCGCTACCGAGTTATAATTACCAGTGATACCACCAGTAAAGCACTCAAGAACTTCAATGTAAGAATCCCATTTAGTGTTCCTGGGATTTCTACCTATGAAACTTAGTCTAGTAAGACCAGTGACACAGAAAGTAATTAGCCGGTGGTCAGATAAAGTAATTTCATCCGACACCTTCCAACCCTTAACCTGATCAACACAAGAGTTGCTGCAAATTGTCAGATCAATGACCTCCTTCCTATTCACAGTAACAAAGGTAGGCTCATTGCCTCTGTTAAGAAGGCATAAGTTGTAAAATAAGATGTCTTCCAGTAAACTATCGCCTAGTTTGTTGCAGTTAGAGCTGCCCCAAACTATATTATGAGCATTAGCATCACAGCCAATAGTAGATTTCTTATTGGCTTTTTTACAATGCTCAATAAGAGCTTTCATTTTCTCAGAGAGAGGATCTTTCTCTTCAAAAGGAAGATAAGAAGACATAAGAATAAGTTCATCTTTATGTCCTTTATTCTCATTAGTCACCTTGACAGCGACATTGTCACCATCCAGGTATTTAATGAGATTCCGAGCATTAAGCCTAGTGCTGGCAATAATGCATGCCCTAGGCCTTGCACAAGTAGTATCATAATAAATTTTATGATCCCGCATACCTAGACCTAAGATTTTACTGCCTCTGGTCCAGGGTTCTTGGATTAATGCAATATCAAACTCTCCTCTAGCCATCTTACTACTCAGAAGAGCAGATGCAGAACGGCTATGGTGAAGATTCAATTGAGCAATTCTAACGAGTACTTCCTGCACCCCTACAGCAGAGTCAGTGGGTTGCTGGGCAGCACCCGCACCTCCTTCAACAGCAGGGTTGCTGGTTTCCTCATTGGTGCCAGGATCCAACTCTACAGGAGTTGTTTCACTGGCTAGTTGGGTACCTTCAGCAGAAGAACCCAACCCTTGGTTATTTGTGCAAGTGAATAGGTCCATGAGAGACCTGGGAACTGGGAGGATGGGTAACGGTCGACACCCGCATGGCCACCCTGTACGGGTGCAAAGCTGGATACAACGAGGTTTCGCCTGGTTCCTCGAGGGGACCGCTTGAGACATCATATAAGACCCAGATGCCATTCATCCATCAGCACGGTGCCTCACACCTTAGATTGGGTCTGCCCACAGATTTTAGCTAGGCGTAATGGGGTGGCCTTCACGCCTTGGGTGACCCTACCAGGAGTAGGATACTCCCGACGTTCATGTCCACTCCGCCCATTGCCACCCCTTGCCACGTTGAGGCAATCTGCTGGACTTAAGGGGGAAGGTTACGGTAAAGCATCTAGGTGATGATTTTGGAACACATTTGATGTAAAAGCCATAAATATAATGAATTTATTAGTCTAAAAGACAATACAAATTTTAGATTTTGTTGATTTCTAATTTTTCCATACACAAAATTATTTTTAGATAAAAAACAAAACTGCATTGAATACATAATATTTACGTACAACTACTTACCCATACCTATTAATTAAATTTGTTCAACTTTTTCAGTACAATCCACTGAACAAAACACTCACTCATAAGATGAACAATATTTTTATCCCTAAACGATAAACTATTTTAATGCGTACCTCATTATATGTTAGTTTCTTAATTTTTAATTGCCTTTTGCAGTCTCATTCTATACACTACTTAACCTAACTAGGTTTAATTTTAAAGACTGAACAAAAATTAGCTTTAAATTAAATTAATTTTAAAGGATTCTGTGGGCAGTCAGTTAGGTTAGGTAACAGTTTATAGAAGGTACAGACTTCAAAAGGCGGTTAAGAAATTGTATATACAGTCAATTCTCGATAACTCGAATTTGAAGGGACTGAAAAAAAACTTCGACTTATCGGAAGTTCGACTTATCATTAGTTTCAATTTCCAACATTTTAATAATAAAAACTTGGAATATTCGATTAATCTATGGATAACTGGCAAGTTTTGTTAAAATGTACACTAGTTGAATTAGAAAGTTAATAGAAAAAAGAAAAAGAAATCTTTCCTTTTATACGTATTTCATTCTTGTGGGATAATCCATCATTTTAAACTGAATTGAGCAGTTTTGTAATTGAAAAAAAAGGTAAATATTGCAGCTTTTTCACATATTGTTCTTCTTTGGCAACAGATTCATTTTTTTCCATGGTTTGTATGCACTCTTCGTTACAAACCTCAGTGTTTTAATCATATTTCGTAAATTCACATTGAAGAAATTTTCATTATCGGCTGCTTTAAAAGTCGTTAGTTTTAAGTTCAATAATCACTATGCTACTATCACGATTCATTGAAGATTGAAGAAGCAAAACTTTTGAAAATCAAATTCCTTACGGACGCAAAAAGTGCAAACAATACAGCAAGAGCCTCCACTGGTGTTATTCCTTTATTGCACACTGATTCAAAAAATTTTCTTTTGACTTGAGATTTTTCCTGAATGAATCACAAGAGAAGAATAAATAAAATTCATGCTTTCACTTGTGAAAGTCATTACTGCTTTTTAACTGTCAAATGTTTAGTCACCTCGAAAAACTTCGAGTTAAGGGAAGTAAACTTCGAGATACGCAGGAAAATTGACATAGAATTAAAGACAAAGGGGTCGGGACCTAATAAGAAATTCGAGTTATAGTAATATTCGAGTTATCGGACTTCGAGTTATCGCGAATTGACTGTAATTAGTTAGGTATTAAAATTCTTTATAGTTTAGTGATTAAAATTAGCATTTATTTTGCGCATGGGTGTTTTATTTAGTGGGTTTTTGTACTGGATTGTAGAAATTTTGAAAAATATTTTATAATTTTCTATTATTTAAAAATGTTTCATTGTTGTAAAGAATGGTAGTTTTGCATGTTTAGAAGATACCTAAAACATCAAGAAAAAAAATGTTTAAGACGAATATAGTTCTTCTTAAAATTCTTTACACTATAGTACCAGGGGAAAAAGAAGAAAAAACGAGAATTTTTGTTTTTTTTAATCCCCCCCCCCCCCAAAAAAAAAAAAAAAGTTGAATATTTCCAATTTTTTGGTTTTTCTGGCTTGCTCCTGGATCAGAAGGTATTATTTGATCTCAATATATTTTTTAAAATTTCAGAAGGCTTCACTAATTGTAACTTTTCCGTCCAAGAGTTTTAAAAAATTGCTAAAAACACATGAAAATTTTCATTTTTTCAAAATTTTACTCTCGTTGCGGGATCGGAAGATATTATCCGATTTCAAAAATTTTTGTTTTGTTTTGTATGTCTTCACCAATCGCAACTTTTCCGCACTATTACGATTCGAAAATAAAAACCTTGTTTTTTTCGCTCCACCCTACTGTATATATTATCTATATATACATGGTGTGTATTTTAAGTAATGAGAATAAGTCCACAAAAAATAATTTATTAGAGATATCGCTACAAATCTTTAGTAGTCTTCAAAATATGCTCCTTGAGCATCTTCACACTTCTACGGGGGACATTTCCACACTTCGTCACCAACTGAAGCATCCTTCAGAGCATGCGTGCAAGCCCTTTTGCCATCATCTACGGTCCCGTGGTGGCACCTTTTGGGGTGAGGTTTTCACTTTTGGGAAGAGGAGAAGATCGGGGCTGTAGGGAGACTGTGGAAGATCTTTTGAAACGGCCTCATGGTTTTGCTTTTGAACGTACGTTAAAACTCTCAGCACGAGTTTGTCGCAAATCTTCCTCATCCCAAGATCCTCACTGATGATTTTGTGCATAACTATTTTATCCATTTCTAGCTGTTCTGCGATCATGCGAACACTTAAACGCAGGTCTGTGTTCAGCAAATGTCGCACACGTTGCTCGTTTTCTGCAGTTCTTGATGTTGACGTGTGACTTGCACGGGGTTCATCCTACATGCTTCTTTAAGCATTTGTGCCACCTGAAACTTAAGCTTGCAATAAGCTTTCCCTGCCATAAGCTTGCTGAATCATTTCCACGCAAAATTTGATTGCGTAACGCTGTTCAATGCTTTGGTACAATATAGCTTATAAGTTGAAGGCAAAGCTTAAATATTAAGCAGTGAGTTGCCACCCTTAAGACAGTGCTAAGGCAGATTGCATGTAGTTCACAACATCTCCTAAAATGTTTTTTGTATGGTAACATCTGAAATTATACCTATAATTTATATGGTTATTTGTTACTGAGTTCATTCATTTATTTTATAAAAAACATATTATTTCATTGTAGTCTTTTGCTTCGTTTTTAGATTTGTATTGACATGATGAATTTTTTGTATTTCGTAGGTGGACACAGTCAAGAGATTATGTATAAAGAAATTACCTCCAATATTGGCAATCCAACTTAAGAGATTTGATTATGATTGGGAAAGAGAATGTGCTATAAAATTTAATGATTATTTTGAATTCCCAAGAGACTTTGATATGGAACCATATACAGTGAGAGGCTTAGCAAAAATTGAAGGTAGGATATTATCAAATATCATGATTGCCTTCACACATCGAATTTAAGTAAAGTAACATACCGGTTAATATTGATCAAACCTTTTCAGTTGATAATTTTCTAACTCATATACATTAAATCCTTCCTTTTTCTCTCTCTCTCTTTCTTTTACACTTCCTTTCTTTTGCATATAATAAGTATGCATTGCATCTATATAAATAAAGATGACAGGCTCTTTTTGTTTGTAACCGATGGCTAGAAGCCCCCACACGCCTACAGACCTGAAAATTGGCACAAAATTCGAACGTATTCCCATGATCTGCACCTCAAACGCTAAATTCTAAATTTCGAATTAGTTATTTTTGCATTAATTAATTAGTCTCCTTTTTGTGTATCCCGCATAATTGAGGAAGAAAACTTTCTCTGACTCCCTAAACATTTTACATCGCTGGAAAGGTTTTTTTTTTTTTCTGAAAAGAAAAGTTTTAGCAGATTTCTCTCCCTTAATTAGTACAGGAGATATTAATTAATCAAATTTGATCAGTTTTCAATTCTTAACTCCAACGCAAAACTGAAACAAAATCTGGCATGGACCCCACACTACTTCCTTTTACGTGTAAATTTCTTAGTAGTGGCCTTAAGTGTTAAAAAAAGTGCTTGGAGTGAGCAAGGTAACAATTCAAATATTTACTCCCCTAATCTGCCACGAAACAATGCAAAAAATGTTTTACAATGGTTAATTTTCTAAATATTGCTGATTTTAATATCATTCAGTGATTTTTTCGCAAAATATCGCGAATAGCGCCAAGTTGAACCCAAATTCAAAAAATAATTTTTTCTCCAAATTTGTCGCCAAGTTGGCGTCAAACATTTGGTGACCAAAAGCTTGGCGACATATCGCCAAATGGTCACGCCAATTCATATTACTTGAGTCTGCATTGAAATTAACACTGATTTACCCCAATAAAGGGGTAAAACACCCCCTTGGGAACATTTGAATGCAACCACAAGGGGAGGTGCACAACTAGACCATCCTCAGAGCCTACATACCAAGCTAGAAGCTTCTACGGTATATAGTTTTTGAGTTACATACATCCGCACATATGTACATACAGACATCACGAGAAAACTCGTCGTAATTAACTCCGGGGTGGTTGAAAAGGATTTTTCGGCTGCTTATATGTTGGTATGTACATATGCACGTGCTGACAGGTCGAAAAAACTACTGAACATTCATTCGGGGGTGAGCAAAATCAAAATTTAGACTCAAATTTGAGTTTTTTTTTTTTTTTTTTCGCGATCACAATACTTCCTTTACTACGTAAAAGGAAGTAACAAGGTCCATTTTCCAAAAAAACTGCTCTTTCTTCAGTGCTTTAAATTTGCGTACATAGCCTTGAAAATTGACTAAATTTGAGTAATTAATATCTCCTGTTACTCACTTAACTTGGTGTCTTTTTGATTTATTTGGCAAATTGCTTTAAACTTTTAACAGGACTTTTAGTGAAATTTAAAAGGTTGTGGAACACATTTAAATTAAAGAATATAATAGTTTTACTTTAGAGGGTTCAAGTGAATTTAACTTTATTTAGTTGACTTCCTTTACATTTATTGCACGGGCATCACCAAGCGGGTACTGCTAGTATAATATACGTAAAGAAATGTTACACAAGAATAAGAATTGACATCATGAATTAATGTGGTCCCGGAGAAAGCTTCAGAATCTAAGTAGAAGTAGATCAAAACCATCTGTCTTAAAAGCACCTATTTAAAATTATTATTTATTTACTAATTTGTGTATTAATTTCTTTTTTAAGAATTCTTTAAAAAATATTTATATATATCAACCCATTTCTGATTTGCTCCAGAGAATGTAGGGAAAGTTTACATAAAATTTGATGCCTCATTTTTACAAATTGACAAAGCTGAATGTATGGATGCATTGTCGTGGGGGAGGAACCAAGAGTTGCCCTGCCACAACCCTGGTCACTTTTTTGCGAGTTTTTTCACTTGGCCATTGTAAAAAAACCTTGATAGCACACGGCTCAGTTTTTCACATTGAGGCAAAAATTCAAAATGCACTATTGCGTTGAAATTAAAAAAACAGCATGCGTCACTTTTGACATTAGATTGGGACTGACATGATTTTTTTGGGCATAGCAATCTTTTGTCAATCCTTTGTGAAAAATGCACTTTTGTGTCTCAATGTCATAGTTATAAACCCAGCTTTAAGCTCTTGTTATGATCGTTTACAAAATTTCATGTTGCATCTCTTGCTCCCAAAAACTTCTCCTTAAAAAAATTATCACTAGCATTTAAACATATTGTACTAAACGCGCAATAACGGGAGAAGTAAGCAAGATATCAACAGTCCACGAGCCCATATTTCTAAGCAAATGAAGAAGAACAGAGAGTTGCCATACCCACGTGGCTAAATATCCCAGTTGGTGTGTAGTTCATAATTTTGATTTATTTTCTGAGCAGACCTCGTACATACGCACGTATAAACGTCAAGAAAAAGCTCATTATTGTTAACACCGTTCGTTAAAATAGATAAGGTGCATATGGGTCATTCCGAAGAAAATGGTACAAATCATGTCCAAGACTTTAGAATTTTTTAAAATCAATTTTAATAAGGGGGATTCTAAATTGCTGATGGATGATAAGAGATGGTCTACAAATTGTCTATATTTATCATTAACTACAACATAGTGACACTGAAGAATTGCAAAGAAGTTTTACTGATTTTTGAGCAATCCATTACAATTCAACACCTATCCAATAATTGTTGAAATATAACTCATTTTAATATTTGCCTTGTAATAAAATTGCTTTGAATATATGTGACATATCAGTAATGAAGACTTACTGTTAGTAATTCACATTTAATATTCTTTTCAGGTGAAATAATTGAAGATGATTTTAATGTAGATAATGAATCATGCTGTACAAAATATAAGCTGAGTGGAATAGTTGTACATAGTGGTCAAGCTAGTGGTGGACACTATTATTCTTATATTCTGCATAAGTAAGTAATTTTACTATGAACATGTCTCAAAATTTTGATGTCACACTAGCATATGTAAAACTTTTTTTTTCTTTCTTCTTTTCTTTTTTTTTTTTAAATTAAAGTTAATATATGTTCAAACTTAGTAAAATAAGTAGTTAATTTATTTATACGTCAATCCCACTATTAACTTGTGATATATAAAAATTATATTTCAATGTGTTTGTGCTTTACACATTGTATTCATCTGTTTGACATGAATATTTTGTACAAAACTTAGTTGCACACTAGTTGACTGTACTGTGTTACTTTTGAAACCTTGAAAGAAAAATTTGTAGCACAAATAAATATCACTTAAATACAATAAGATTAACAGCATAATAGCACAGAAATGCAAGCTTTTAACTATAGTTCACCAGAAACAGTCATGCACAAACTTCTTAACTCTAATCCTTAAATTTTTTTATTTCATTATTTATTTATTTTTTAAATTATTTTTATACATATTTTTATTATTATTTACTTTCTAAAAAGAATTCTGCAATAATGGATTTATTTATTTTAATACATGATATGCAAAAAATTTATTATATAATATTTGGTTTCTATATGACTGGTCGTTATTCGGACTGGTTCAAAGTTACCATGAATGTACCAGAACCGTATTGACTCTTTTTTTTTTTTTTTTTTTTGTAGGCATAGTGATGGAAGTCAGAAATGGTATAAATTTGATGATGGGGAAGTAATGGAATGTAAAATGGAGGACGATGAAGTGAGTTAGAGAATTAATACCTATTTCCCCCATAGCATTTGTTATTAATAAGCTTATATTTTAATTGAGTACATAATAAGCAAAGCTATGATAATGATAAATGAATTTGCATTTTCAGATCTTTTCTCTTTTTTTTTTCTTTGTAAGCATAAACGAGTTGTTCAGGATCAACACCAGTTAAGTCCATTTTTTACGAAAGAAAATTTTATTCAAAAAAATATTAGCTTTAAAGCTCCTTTACTGATTATTTAAAGGGAATAGATAAAAAACAGCTACATCTCAACAAAAAGTGAATATTAAGTCAGGAAATAGATTTAAAAAAATCACTAGATCTGAACAATATACATTTTGATATCTGTGGCTTGGTTCTAAAATGGCCTAAGTCAAAAATGTTAGTTTCGAGAAAAAGGCGATGAAAGATATTTGAGATTTTTTAGAATGCTATAACTTTCTTATATTAAGATTCCCATTATTATTTTTTGGTATTTGTTTATTGTTAGTGTAAAGAAACATTATTTTACCATATGAAATTTTTTATATATTATATAAATTATATAAAAATATATAATATATATAATAATTTATAAATATACAATGTATATATTATTATATATTATGTAGACATTGGCCTTTGTAGAATTAGAGTTTTACTAAATTGGAAACTTTTGATGTAAATAACACAGAATGTAAAAAAATTGACATTGGCCCTTTTAGAACCAAGCCACAGATATATATCACACCCACCATACATATCTGATATTTATTTTGGAACTATCGTGATATTTTTATATCTTCGATATTTATTTTTCGAACTATGATATTTGCAAAATAAAAAATATTTAATCATATAAGTATTGTTCATTTATTACTAAAAATAATATTCTGTATTTGTATGATGTCTTAGTTCATCATTAATATAATGAAGTAATATGATATACTTTTTTCATTTTATATTCATTATAATTATTAGTAATATCTTTAATGTGTCAATTAAATGTGCCTTGTTGAATATTAAACCCTGGTTAGGAAAAAGAAAAATCTTATGACTGTGCACTGACTAATATCTATTTTTTTATTTTTAAATTATATCATTATAAAAATAGTTAACCAAAGAAAAATGAGCAAAGCAACTAATGCTAAAGAAATTCAATTAAAATCAATAAAAATTCATAGCAAAATATTAGTTGTAAAAATGTTAACATTAAACATTGGATTAATCAATAAATTGTAATAACATAACATAGTGTTAACTTTTTCATGTAGTTACTTTATGTGATATTTGATATTGATGATGTATATGACACTGATTTTTCTTTCCTTGTAACTTTTGCAAGGATATATGCAATCAGTTCAATACAGAATATGAATATAATAATTGACATCCATATAATAAACAATATCAATATAAGTTATGTTAACTATTTACAGACTATATTTTGCACCCATTGAAATAAATCAGATATATATCAAAATATTATGATATTTTTGCACCCTGAAAGTCACTAGAAAAAGCGTAAAATTGAGCGAGTTTTTCGGTCTTTATCAGTTCCAAAAAAGTTAGTGGAAAGATTCTGATTCTATTTGAAGACTAGAAAGTAAAAAATTTCTTATTATACGTGAGTGCAAATTTTCCCCATTGTATTTATAACTACATGTTACCATTTATAATTTAAAAAAATAATAGTTCTTTGTGAAACTTTTTCTTTATAATTTTATCAGGCATTACTCAATATTTTGAGCTCCTTTTTCTTTGTTTTTAAAGGGTTTTTTTAGCGTTTTTTAAAGGCATTTTTTAAGAATCTTAAGATTATCAACATCATAGCTCTGATAATAAATAATATAGTTTGACCGATGTGTGTTTATGTATGACTACTTTTAAAGTAATATCAATGTGACTTTATGTTGTTTAAATATACTTTTGTGCTTTTAAGGAAATGAAGAACCAATGTTTTGGTGGTGATTACATGGGAGAAGTGTTTGATCATATGCTCAAAAGAATGTCGTATCGACGGCAGAAAAGGTGGTGGAATGCGTACATTTTATTTTATCGCAGAATAGACATGGAAATCAATATAACTAGGAGTTTAAATGAACTTTCATTGTGTAAGTTTCTTTTCTTCCCCCCCCCCCTTTTTTTAATGCATGGTGTATGTATTAGCATTTAGCAGTTACTAAAGAATGCTTAAATTTCATAGATTTATGCAGATATATCTAGGATTTTTCAAAAAAATTTGAATTCTTGAAATTTTTTCGAGGAATGAGATACATTGGCAGGGGGAAATAGTCAGAAACAACTTTCAGAGGAAGAATGGAAGATGGCAGGGTAAGCTTCGATCCGTATGGACCCTGCCATATGGGAGTGGGTTGTTGGAGTCATAATCTTGTGCCTATATGTGATCAAATATAGTGTAGAGCTGTATTTTAAAGGACTTAGATGTCAAAATATTGCCCCTTGATACGTTTTTTGTATTGAAAATTGTACTTTACTCCCCCTTTTGAATAATGATCCCCTCCAGAACTAGAAGCTGGATCCACCTAGGCCAATCATTTCAAGTTTTTCCGTGGTTGGGGGTCAACAATGCAATTTTATTGGAAAACAACAAAAACCACGCCCACTAAAATGTTATACATTGATTTTTAAATCGAGAGGCGACAATTACCCCCCCCCCCCTCCAATGACGGCCTGGATCCACCTTTATAATGGTGACAAAAAAGAGCTATTTTGATGGTGAAATATACTTGTAGGGTATTAAATTTATCTTGAGTTTGTGTGTGTAGCATAAATAGAAGAAAATGCTGAAATTTATTCAAGAAAATAAAGAAATAATCTATCTGCTTAAAAAACAATCAAGCATCAGTTTAGTAATAGTTATTGTTTTATTATATAGTTTTCAATTCAAAATGGCATTAAATGTCAGATATATTTAATTTTTAAAATGCATTAATATTATTAGCTCAGGATCACAGCATGTGTGGCCCATTAAGAAATTAGATATCAAATTTTTAAATGTGCAGCATCTTGTGGGGAAAAAAATATTGACGGTTGGCAACTTTCAGAATTAACAAAATTTTGTGCTATGTAATTGTTTTGAGGTATTTAATTATAAGCTTTAAAATTTGATTCATTAGAAATGAAACTTTAATAAACTTGTAAATGTGGTAATCTATTTTGAATTGTGTTTGATTTTGTTTTTTTATTGCAGCAGATAACAAGCAAAGTTCTGTGAAAATGCCTGTTGCTATAGAGAGGAGTGTTAGGAGACAAAATATTAAATTTATGCATAACAGAAATCAATTTAGTTTAGAATATTTTCAATTTATGAAAAAGCTCATAATGTGCAATGGTCCTTATGTGACAATTCCTGGTGGTTATGAGAAATTGGTGAGTAAATATCGACATTAACTTCTTAAATCTCTATCCCAATTGGCTTCCGCATAGTTTTATTTCTATGCCTTTCTATTTTCAGACTGCTGATGGTGAAGAATTAGCATTAATAAGTATTCAGTTAGCAGCAAAATTTTTATTTACCACAGGATTTCATGCCAAAAAAACCTTAAGGTAGTTGCTATGTTTTTTGTACTGTAGTATTTCCTTAATTGCTGAAATATTAATAGATATTCCTAATTTCTATTTCTAATTATTTTCATACAGAGGCCCTGCAAATGATTGGTACGATGCATTATGCATTCACTTGCGAAACAGTTGTAATGTTCGACGCTGGTTTGCAAATAATGTTCTTTTTGATAATCCTCATATATTTTGTGAATATTTATTGGAATGTCCTGGATCAGAAGTAAGTAACATTTTGACCTCAAATTTCTCTCTTTCCCTCTATTTTTTCGTACTAAAATAGAAGGCATGATTTGTTCTTGTTTGATAAATTTTGTAAAAATTAAAAACTTTGCAAGTTATGTGTAAAAAGTTAATTTATTGAATGTCTATGTACTTATCCTTTTGTAATTTTGCATTTATTTATTATAATATTCAAAATGTCTTTGTTAAAATGACCATTAAATAACTTAAAATTCAGCATTACAAATCTGAGTGCTATTTATTCAACTTTTATTTTAATGTCTTCCATTGGATAACTCCTGAAAATGATTGATAATCAATGTATATAAATTCCACTTTGTTTATGTGTCATTAATGAACTGTGTGTATCGGTAAAAACTGATCCACCCAAAATTTTAATATGTGTAGAGCACAATAGAATGTTCAACTGTTTGTAATATTTGCACTTTTTAGCCAACTTTCAGGTAAACACTTGTTCATTTTTGCAATAATGGAAACATAAAAGAACAAATGTGGCTTTAATCTTTCATTGCTAAACACGAAAAACAAGATTCATTAGATGGAGAAATGCGTTTTATGTTAATTTTCTAGTCTGTCCTTTTTAAACAACCTTTTATTAAACTAACTAATTTTTTTAAAAATATTTTATTCGAAAGATATGTACACAATACCTCTGTCGCACATTTTCTTTTTTTATTTGACTCAATAGACTGCAAGTATTCCTTAGTAATTTTTGTCAATGCTGTGCACCTTCTCGCTAGATTTTGATAAATTGTAAAAAAAACTGTTTCATTTGGTTTTTAGAACTTTTCACACCACAGACTGATCTAAAGTCATTATTCTGTTATATGTTAGAGTATTGTTGTAAATAGCGCAACTCAACTTTATTAGCATTGTAGTTAGTAACAATCTAATAATTAAGCTTTCCCCTAGAATTTCTTTGTGTATGTTATACTTTATAAGCAAATAAATATATGTTTATATATATATATATATCATAACTTACAATTTATTCAAACTTTTTCTTTAAGGTTCGTAGTGCCTTCATGCGTATTATAGTTTTCATTGCTCATTTTGCATTACAAGATGGTCCTTACACTCCTCCAGCATATGTAAATTCACGTATGTATTTTGTTGGTTTATTGATGTTTTAATTTTGATTTAGATGAGTGGGGAAAATCACTATCTATTATGGATTGATTTCACTTAAGTGTGAAAAACTTAGGCTACTAAAATGCAAATCTAAATTTCATAGCTATGTAGCAGCAGAAATGTAATTTTAACTTTTGGAAGGTGTTTATTTTAGAGTCAACTAGCAGCATATACCACCTGCCCTAGCCAATAGTAATGGGCATGCTACTGTGTGCATCTGGTGAGGGGAAAAAATAGCAGCCATTGGAGCTCTAAGCTCTGCACTTGGCCCATAATCCTTTTGGGTACAGGATGCTCCAGATGATAGCTTGGAGGTGGCCAAGGTTTGTTTCGACGACTTAAATGCTAACATGGATTCTTCCTTACATAATGAAGTCCTCTCTCCTATCTATTTTAAAAGTTTGAGTTGCATGTTCAAAATTCCTGTAGCATTGCTCAATTACATGCACAGATTATGAAGTCAATTACAATGGAACATAATCATTTGTGATTACAGTTAGAAAGTAGAAAGAAGTGAGTGGTATAATCTACAACAAAAAGTATTAACTTCTTTTCCTGTTCATTGTTTTCACTTTTTAAAAGCCTATCAAAAAATGGCAAGCTTTAAGTCTAAAATGAAATATGTAAAGCTACTCTGCATGACTTAATCTGTTGTAAGTCATAATGATTTTATAAAATATACAACAAAAAAATATAAGATGAGAAAGCAGCTTTTAGAATAAAAAAGAAACAAAAAAGTGCATTCAAGAGGCAATGTAAAAATTTGATTGCTCATTGCATATTTACACAAAATAAATGTCATTGTAATTCACTCTCATACACATGCATCCTCGCATGTTGATCTATCCGCACAATATGTTGTGCATTTGCAGGGATTTTTTCTTTTTTATCCAAAGTGGCTTCAACATTTAGGATGCTTAATACTAACTGATTAGCTTACAAGGAGACCTTACGGTCTCGGAAATTCAGATCGGAATGAGACTTGGCGGATTAGTAGCACCCTTTAAGTGTACTTTCAGGTTAAAATAATAAAGCGCACTAGCCATAAAATTCTGATAAAATCGCCTTTCAAGTTTTGCACACAGTCATATACTAGTTAAGTCTCCCTACATGTAGCGACTGAGTGGCTCAGTAGGCAGAGCGTACGATTTCTAATCTTTAGTCCCGGGTTCGATTCCACTGCTACTTTTTTTTTTCTTTCTTTTTTTGTGAATTTAAAAGTGTAAAATGTATGAATGTGTTATCACTCATTTGTGTGAATAGTGAATAGAGTTTTAATGTGCTATAATTTCAAACACATCACATATATTTTTCTAGTATTACCTCCAATTAAATTTTAATTTTGCTGTAACAATCACTTTATAAATTTATTTAAAAAAAAATCTTCTGGCAGTATCCAACCCTGGTCCCCGGCTTGGAAGCCCATCACTCTGCCGAATAAGCCACCAAATTCACAAAAAAAAAAGAAAGAAAAAAAGTAGCAGTGGAATCGAACCTGAGACTAAAGATTAGAAGTTGCACGCTCTGCCAACTGAGCCACCCAGGCAATACATGTAGGGAGAATTAACTAGTATATGACTATGTGCAAAACTTGAAAGGCGATTTTCTCGGAATTTTATGGCTAGTGCGTTTATTATTTTAACCTGAGAGTACCCCTTAAGGGTACTCTCAGCCAAATCTCATCCCGATCTGAATTTCCGAGACCGTAAGGTCTCCTTGTTAGTCAGAGAAGTGACTACTATAGTACTAAGTAAGATAATCACATCTGTAGTACTAAAATGAACTTGAGAGCTACACCATATTAACCAAAGTATAATAGCAAAATAAAATTCATTTCTCGAAAGTAATTTTAAGTCAATCAATTGTATTTAAAGAAACTTTAAAAGCTATAAAACATGCAACACTAAGTACCTTTTTTTTTTCTCGAAAATGTATGTTGCATTTAAATACAAAAGTTGTGAAAATTTAGACCTAAAATTGTGTCATTTATTCTACCACTGTGTTTTCTTTCTTCTTGCTGGAAACATTAAGTTGAAAATTTTACTATATAATCATTTATTTTTAGTTATTATAAAGCACTTTCTTTTGTGTTCTTACCTGGACTGAATAGTGTTCAGTTAATTCCGCAAAGGGCTTATACCTAATACAAATTTTATTAGAAAACAACAAAAACTGCACCTACTTACATGTAAAAACTTTAATTTTTGATAACCCCTCTAAACAACGGGTCTGCCTTTAAGTGCAAATCGCTGAAACTACACTGATCAATGTCAGTAACAGTACCTGCTTTAGCAGGTCCTGAGCTGAAAAAATTTCCTTTAAAAATATAATAAATGAATTAAATCTTATGAGGCTTAATATTGTCTAGTATAGATAGTCAAATCAGAATGCTTTTTGACCTTGCTATTGGTTTCTTTACTGCTAGGTAATACTAAGGTCTACGTAATCTATTTAAAAATGAGTGCATTGAGTGCTGTGATTTTTTTAAAATTCTCTTTTACTAGTACTTGATTTTCGAACAATTTCGGTTTTTTCTTTAAAGCTTATCCTGTCGACTCAAGTGCCACACTAGCTGATCATCTTATCATAGATGTTTTAAACTTGTTGAAAAAAGAAGTTTCTGAGCATGGACGTCATCTAACCCAATACTTTAGTTTATTTGCAATGTTTGCTTCTCTTGGAGTTGCTGAGGTAAGTTTTCTTTTGGTTGAAAAAAATTAACCAAAAAATCTTTTTTTTTTTCATTATTTTTTCATACCCTTATATTTCAAAATTATATTTATTTAATTTCTATTTATTTGTTATAAAGTGTTTCTCATTCAAATCAGAATGCAATTCAGTAATTATTGAACCTATTATTGTGGGAACAACTAATGAATCAAGTCAAGAAGTTGTCAGAAGCCATTTAAAAGTGTTAGTCTGCTGGAACTGTACTTGGGTATTATTTGTAAAGCTTAAATAGCTTTTAATGCTATGAAGTTGTTTCATGGGGGGGTTTTTGCAGTTCATTTCTAGATATTTTCATTATTTTACAGAAGCCTTTTTAATGAAAAAAAAAAAATTCAATCATATCAAAACAGCTTTAAGTGTCCTTTTAACCTAAATTCAGTCAAAATCATGAAATCTGGAGTCATTTAAAAGCATTACTAATATACTATGTTATAAGTTTGAGACTTGAAAAAAGTGACATGAAATCTGGGTGTTGCAATAACAACGTTTCACTATAGCTCTTCATTATTTTGGCTATAATATTGTCAAACCTCTTGAATTTGAACACACTTAAAGTGAATTACTAACCAGGAAAGTACGCGATCATGGAATAATGAATTTTTTTTTAATGAGTACCAATTGAAAGAGCATTGTAAAACATGTTTCTGGACGCACGCGTTTTTGCCCTCGCTCCCCCGTTATCGAAATATAAGGTCCTAAAGTCAGCTAATTTTTTTTGAAAAATCGCCAATTTTAGCGAGTTATAATGAAACTGGAAGCTGCGGTGCGATTACACTATTTGCATCCAACGGAAAACTAGATTCACATTTTTGGTCATCTGCAAAGCTTTTGAAAGACGGCTTTACAATAATCTTTTACTTTACTTGTGCGAGTTAAAGCAGAAAGCTACTATCAAGCCTATGACATGGAAAGCAGAGACAGGGTTCATTTTCGTCCTACTTTTCCTACTTTTTCCTACTAAAGTAGGAATTGTCCTACTTTTTAGCTAAAGTTCCTACTTTCCTACTTTTTAGCAAAAAATTCCTACTTTTCCTACTTTTTAGCTTGATTTTCCTTTAGAATTTAGCTTGAATTTCCTCCAAAAGTCGAAATTGATGTGATTTCAAGAAGTTTGCAGCACTTGAAAATTGGAAAATTTTAAAAATGCTGTATGTGTGCATCACACATTTATACTCTTATCTTTTAGGAAGAGCTAAGAGTCCAGATATATCTGAAAACACATTGAACGCAATAGATAGTTGTAATAACACTTGAAGAATCTAATTACTCCAGTAGTGATGGACCGAATGTGAATCTAACGGCTTTTCGTCTAGTGAGTGAGGAAAAGAAAAATCAAAATCTCCCTGCTCTTTTGAATGTGGGTACATGCAGTTTACATGTTGTTCATCGTGGATTTGGGAAAGCTCTTTCGGAATTTGGAGATGATATCGTCGAATTAGTTGTTGATTTGCATCATTTTTTAAAACTTTCACCTGTCAGAACTCAGGAATACCAGAAACTACAAGGTGAATTTGGTGCAGATCAGTTGAAATTTTTAAAACATGTTCAATGCAGGTGGCTGACATTGACTCCAGCCATTGAACGAGTAAAGAGTCAGTGGCCAGTTCTTAAAAAATATTTTTTTGAAGAACTTCCTGAAAGGGACAATAAAATAATAGAAAATAGTAGATATCAAATAATCATGAGCTGTTTAAAACGTCCTCTATCTTCCTTTTCCAAAATGAACTTTATTTTATCAGTAAGTAAAATATTTGACAAGTTTCTTACGCTTTTTCAATCTGAGGAGCCGCTAATTCATATTCTGTATGAACAGTGATGTCTTCTAAAGACTGCTTGGCCGTTTTGTAAAGATAGAAGTAATCAGAGAAAAATCTATTTATGAACTTAAGTTTATGGCGTTCCCTTGCATAAAAAGTGAAGTAAATGGTAATGAAATTGAAATCGTTGTACAAGCCAGAGAAAGAGTGAAAAAAAAAAAAAAATAGAGCGCAATGAAAACACTTCTCCATGACACGAGAAGGTTTTACCATGTTCTTAGAAGATATTTAATGAAGAAGTTTCCTTTAGAAAACGTTATATTGAGAGAGAGCAAATGTTTAAGCCGTAAAAACAGGGTTCAATCATGGACAGTCGAGCCGATAAAAAAAATCTAGCAAACGCTGTTACACTATCTCCCCCTTGCAAGATTGACTCAATTGTAGATGAATGGAAAATACTTCAATGTGAAGAAGTAAAAGTTGACCAGTTTTTCTCTTAAAACGAAGAATTGGAACAGAGAATTGATCATTATTGGGCGAAAATCTTTACTTTAAAAGATGATTTTGACAACCCTAAATATCCCGAATTAGAAAAACTTGTCAAGGCTGTTCTTGTTTTACCTCATGGGAATGCAGATGTTGAACGGGGATTCTCGCAAACATCAAAGTATCTTACTAACAACAGTCAGGCTGTCTGAAGCATCCGGGCCGTGGTGGCCCGATCGGTAAGGCATCGGACTCGTGTCCGGAGGGACCCGGGTTCGATCCCAGTCGATCAAAGATCCACCGTCTTGATTAATGGTGGCTGGGAGGCGTTAAAAATGTCGTGGTCACAAAGTCCTCCAAGTGAAACGATACCTCTGGGGGTGCTGGGCCTAGGGTTTGTTGAACCCTAGGTTCTGGTTCAAAATTAAGAACAGAGCGCTCTTCAGGGCCCTATCCCGGTTAAACCACGAAGCTGTGGTAGGTACGGGGGACCCTGGAGTGTGAAATGAAATGAAATGTCTGAAGCATCCATAAACGGTATGCAGTCTACTAAAGATGGCCTTAAACAATATAACTATCATTGTCACAAAGTACCAATACCGAAGACTTCATAAGAATGGGATGGGGAGCTCATAAATCATATTTGATTTTGTTTTCCCTCTCAATTTACAATGTCAAAAAGAAAATGCCTTAGTGTTGCAGGTAAGTGGATTTGTAAAGTCATTTCTTCAAAATTTGGTATTCCTGCAAGCACACTATCAACTATCATAAAAAACCGAGATGCTGTGATGAAATCATATCAAAACATTGAACCGAAAAGAAAACGTTCAAAAACGTGCAGTTATGAAGCAGTTGACGAAGCTGTTGTGAAAATGTTCCTGATGGAGTGTTTAGTGGACTGAATAAATGTGAACATTTTTTTTGATGAACTTTCTGTAAAACAGGCTGTTCAGCAAGATATTCGCAGTTTTTTTAAAAGAATGTGATCATTGCAACTACTCTTTGGATTACTGTTTTTCAATAAGTATGTATAATATTCATTAAATTTTTCATATTAGTTCATTTTTAATTCTTAACTTTCATCAAATATGATTAGCGTATATATTAGTAATGGAGTTTCATGTGTGAAATTTTGCTTTAATTTCAATGTTTCAGGAGTAATTTTCAAAAAACTGAGGTCCTTTCTATATATCGAAATTTCTATATATCGAATTTTTTTCCGACAATTTGCTACTTCGATATATGGAGGTTCGACTGTAAAAAGTTTTATTATACGAATAAACGTTTTAAAATGGAGATTTTTCAAAAATTATTTATTGAAAAGAATAGCAGCAACTATATCTAAAATTAATTATAGTTATTTTTAAATATATTTTTTAAAAAATGCTTTGTATAATTACATTGAAAACTGTACTATAGATTTAACTACTTGCTCAGCATTTGTCAAATAATAATAAAAAAAAACGTTAGTTTATCTGATTTGGAGAATTGCCCTTTTTTTTTTTCAAATGTGGTAATTAAATTATTTATAACTGCATGCAATTTGACTTTAAATCATTAGATACCTGAAGACTTATTTATGTGATATGCTTTACAGCTTCATGGATCATTGGAAGGTTATTTAATTTCAAATATATATTAAAAGTATATGGTTAATTATGTTTAATTTCTACATTTTTTTTTAAAAGGGAGGCACTCCAGCTCCAAATCCTTTTGTCGGTGATAATATTTGTCAAGAGTATTTAATGCCAATTCAGCCTGAAGTAGCAGACCATTTGTATAATAACACATGGTAAGAAAAGTTATTTTATTATCTTTAATATATTTTAATACGTATGTATATTAGGTATTTTTAATGAAAATAGTAATTCACTTGAGCAATGCAATTAATTTCACGTAGAATTGTTTAGTAAATAGTTGTCTGTTTTTTAAGGTACTTAAATGGTATAAAGTAGCACCCAATTTCCATAATCTTTGCTCTATATATATTTAATTTGTCGTACAAATGAGATGCTGATTTAGTTTCATTGTATTCATGACTGCTAGATTTCAACCCTTGCATTTATCGAAATCTTAGTTGTATTCTGTTTTTATATTTGTAATTTCATTGATACTTATTTTGGTGTGATGTGCATCATTTTAAGATGCATTTAGTTCATTTAATTTTGTCTAGCTTAAAAAAAAAAAGGAAAAGTTAAAGATTGATGGGAAAATATTCCCTAGAAATTCAAAGAAAAGTTAATTAAGTTTAAGGCCGAAACGTAAGTGGAAAGCAACATCGCGAAGGTTATTTGCCGCAATAACGCCAGGCCTACGACAGCCCTGGGTGCCCTTCATATTTGAAAATCCAAAAGACAAAAATAAAATAAAAAAGGTGACTTACCCCGGTGTTGATTTTATCAATGCATGTCGATATTCATGAAACACTAACCATTTTAAACATAACATCTTTTATTCACTTCCTTATCAGCATTATTCCACATATTCACTTGTCATACACTGCAAGAGATCTCTCCGTACGAAATTATGAAAACAGATTATTGAAAAGTTTATATTTCGCGAGTTTACATATTACAACTATTGTCCGTTACTTAAACGCTGAGATGGGTGATGTATACAAAAAGAAAGTTCTTGAAGCATTATTCACTCAGAAGTATTACTCGGAGCTGGAACGTCTCGAAAAGTTATTTGGGCGGAAAAAACTACGTAGATATTCATCGCCAATCAAGCTTTGGGATCGATCACACGGGAAACGGGCTCCTTGAGATGCTGGTTGAGTATGGAAAGAAATTGAAGGATTACCATGGAGACGGCGTGGGCGATAGATGAGGAGAGCCACTAGTTCCAATACATGCCGAAAGCATGACGAACAAGGAATACTGCTAAAACGGTGCCGAGAGGGAGGTAAAGCATTGCGGCAAAGGAATGTGATTCTTTATGAGGAATGCCAACCGCGGGAGAAGCCGATTAACGTATGTTAAAAGATGCTATGCTGTTATTTTTGGGGACTCAGACCCCATTGTTATCTTCTACGTGGGAGGCTTCATTGTTCTGCCGTCCAAATCTCCCGGTGACGCCTTCATCATTCCTTGAATATGAAAAGATCCTCTCCTCTCGCTCCTCTGCGGACGTACCCCTTTTCCAACCGATTTGCAGGAGCGTCTGTCTGGAAATTCCCGCGCTACAACACTAGACTGCGGTGGCTGACCTTGAGCCCTCCAATCACAGCTAGCGTCGGTTAGGAGTCAATGCCCCGAAGAATGCGCGCGGGGGAGTCTCAGCGAATGGGAAAAAGCGTGGGTCAAATTTTGCCCTCGAAGACAACCCAGCTAGCGTCAGTTGTCCGAGAAGAAATTCGCTCAAGATGGCTTAAGACGGGAAAGGCAAGAAAAAACCGAAATTTGGATAAAAAAGGGAATTAAAAATCGCGATGCGAAAAAGCGTTAATTTGGCCGAAAATGCATAAATGACACATTGAAATGCGCGGAAAGTTAAGGGCTGTAAAAAGATTAAGAAGGGAAAGCGTTCCGGGGTGAAATTAAAAAGTTGTAGAAAAAAAAAACGCGGGAGATGACGTTAAGCGATCGTAAATGATAGGTTACAAAATGATTGAGAAACAGAAAAAAAAACTTAATGATGTGATGCAATGTCACACTTATCAACATGTTTATTGAAGATTTTGTGCTGTGTCTTTCTGAAAGAATTGGAATAGAAATCTACTCATGTAGATTTCTATTGATTTATTATTTGAAATTGTTTACTGGCAATACCAAAGCAAGTATCCAGTGTAGCAATTTTGTCCCTAAAACGAAACTATTAAAGCCAATTTTATTAAAATTCTTGCTGATCTGAAGTTTTGTTTGATTCTCATTTTTATATTTTATTTCTAATTATTGCTTTCACAACATGGTTACAATAAACTAATTTACAGAAAATGTGGAAAAAGTGGTCCATCACTTAGCATTAGAATAATTTTTGTATGAAAATTACACAAAATGCTTGAAGTGCTCAAGAATTGTGTACTTTTTAAATGCATTAGGATCATTACAAGTTGATTCTTGAAACGAGCGTGAAGCATTGCTCCTCTTAATGTTAAGTTTTGGACATTGTCCTGTTGTTTCCTTGTTCCAAATTTGTATGTCAAAACACTATCAAACAAAATACAAAAACACTACTCAAGTATTGTTCTTTACGGGGAGTTTATCCTATGTAAATTTAATGCCGTTCAGCAAAAAATGAAATATTGATATAATTGGTATTTTAAACCTTTATTGAAACTTGGAACATTTTTGCAGATTTGATAAATTAAAAAATATATATATTCAGACATGGAAATGAAAATAATCATCCTTGGTAGAAAAGTTTAGATTATACTATTTTAAGCATTTTTTTAAAACTTTATATTGTATTCCTTCTAACTTTACAAGATTAACTGTTAGTTGCTTAAAATTTTTCTTTTTCCCAACAGCTATCTTAAAAAAATCATTGAAGATGCAAATAATTCAGATGATACTTTGAGGCTGTTAAAGGTAATTCTTTGAAAAGTTTTTGAGTCCAACTCAAAGTATAAAATTATTCTTATAGCTTGAAGTCTGACTGATTATTTAGTTAAGATAGCAAAATTTTCTTACATCTGAAAATTTTGACTTTTCAAACATAACTTTTTAGTTGTAAAATGTTGATAATAAAATATGCAGAATGGTGTGTGCTAATTTAAGTGGCTCATTAAATTACAAAAAAGCTTATAAAACTTAAAGTGAAATGGTGCCATCTTCACTAAATATTTAAAATGTTCAGTACCAGATGAAAATTTTTAATTTGAGAATCTTATTTGATTCATAATCATCAAGCATATAAACCTAAATTTTTGATTTACTTGAATGATTCCAATGTCCCAGTTTCTGTCATGCCTTCTCTGGAAGAATCTGAGAAATCCTTCTATATTCCATATACAAAGAGAAAATTGGAGTTCAACAGTTCCTGGTGAGAGTTTTGGTTCACAGCGATTTCCATGTCTTGAAAATCTGCTTATTTTTTTATGCCGCACCTTCAACTTTAGGGGTCCATAAAAACTGAACAACTCAACTTTAGAATAAAACATTCTGGATTTGGTCTTTCAATAAGATAATAAACATTTGGTAAATTTTCGAAAAAAATCTGAGAGGTCATGAATCACCTCAAAATTCTAGGCATGACAGTTTCTCAGATTCTTGCTCTTCAACAATCTTAACACTTTTGATGCATTTTTTGTCTCCGTCAAAAGAGGAAGAGTTACAAGTTTATTGAACTTCACTATAAGAAATTTCGTTCTTTTAGTCTTTTCCTTTTTTGACATATGTTTTGAGCATAAAGTGAGAAATTTGAGAACAATACTGTAGGCAAAAGTAGTGTCGTTTGAAAGACCAGTGTAAGCACGTTAAAATAATGTATAAATAACCCAGAAAAGTTCAACGTGCTTTTAGTTGCGTAAGGCCAAAATATGAAAAATGTCATATTTTACTGATATTCAAACGGTCATAACTTCTTCTGCCAACAACATATTGAAATATTTGTTTTTCCAATGTCATAATTTATTCTTTGTCTTTAAAGAACAGTTGAGTCCTTTGAGGCGAAATGCTTAAAATTTTTTTACAAAAAATGCACAGAAAAAATACATTTTTTGTAAAAAAATTTTTAACATTTCGCCTTAAAGGACTCAGCTGTTCTGTTAAGACAAAGAATAAAGTATGACATTGGCAAAAAAAATATTTCAATATGTTGTTGGCAGAGGAAGTTATGACCGTTTGAATATCGGTAAAATATGACATTTTTCAGTTTGGCCTTACGCAACTAAAAGCACGTTGAACTTTCCTCGGTTATTTATACATTATTTTAAAGTGCTTACACTGGTCTTTCAAACGACACTACTTTTGCCGTGGCAACTAAAATGTACAAGCTGTTTTTAGACCTCAAAAACGCTAAAAAACATCAAAAATGCCTTGTTTTGAGGGCCTTCACTGACCTTACGGCAACAACTTACCACAAATTTAACATTCATTTTGTAAAGTTTCAACCTTCTATATTCCATATACAAAAAGAAAATTGGAGTTCAACAGTTCCTATTGAGAGTTTTGGCTCACAGCAATTTCCATGTCTTGAAAATCCGCTTAATTTTTGATGCCGCACCTTCAACTTTAGGGGTCCATAAAAACTAAACAACTCAACTTTAGAATAAAACATTCTGGATTTGGTCTTTCAATAAGATAATAAACATTTAGTAATTTTTTGGAAAAAATCTGAGACGTCATGAATCACAGGCTTGATACTCTCTCAGATTCTTGCTCTTAAGTACTATCACACACAATATGATCAAGATTTTATTGATTTAATTATGCTTAATTTTCAATATTTATATTTGTTCACAGATTATTAAGTTCACTAAAGTGTCTTAAAGTTCCCTATTTATATACTGACTGTTAAGTATTTGACTTAGCTTTTAGCTGAATATTTGATGCTCCTTATTCCTTCAAATTCTTGTTAATTGCAGCTTTAATTGCATCACAATTTTTCTAAGTAATACCAGATTTTTCTTCAAATTTCTATAATTGTGTTCCACAATTGAATTCATTTTGGGAATGTTTTGTTTAAATTTACAGTTCTGTTCCTGGGAGAATCCTCATTTTTCTTCCATGGTGTTAAATGAACTGTTATGGCAGGTGTCCTATTCTTATACCTATGAGCTTAGACCTTATTTGGATTTATTATTACATATGATGTTGCTAGATGATTCCTGGCAGAATCATCGGATACACAATGCTTTGAAAGGTAAAAACTTTAATTTTTCACTGTTTTTTTTCTTTTTCTTTTTCTTTTTTTTTTCTTTTTTGTTTTACTGAGTGAAAAGTGCTCTATGTAACAAACAACCTAAAAACACTAAAAGTAAGTTTCAAAAAAAAAAATGTTTTACTCTGCTTATAAATGACTAAATTAAAGGCAGTTTTTATCCTCAGTTATAACAAGTTGAATCATACCATTACTGCAGACTCTCACAGTTGTGCTAAATTTGCTTTTGCTACTAGTTTTGTTGGCATCTTCAGCTTCAATGAAATGACATCTACCTTCTGCTTGTTTACTGTCTATTCCAGACGGAGGAGTCTAAAAAAGGACAAAACTGCAGTCTCTAAACAAAACAGTCTCTGAATGGGAATGTCTTGTCTGTCAGTATATGTAGCTCTGCCTCAACTCTGGCTAAAGGATGGTAACTTCCTGTTTAATACCTGAACATTGTTATGAAAATCAACTGAAAAAGTATGCTGCAAAGTCGGAGAAGAAATAAGGGTCAACAAATTCAAAAGTTTAAGGCTACAAAATTGAAATTTAGGACTAAGGAATGCAGTGATCTGTTTAATCGGGTTCTTAATATCAACAAACCTCCTATCATAAAGTGTCTTTTGTCGGAAGAAACAAAATGAAACATAGTGTTCAAAATGATTTTGCTATCTACAGTCTGCTTTACAAATTCCACACCAGCTGTGAATAGAAATACTAACAAAATACAGACGAAAGCTGCTAATGGAAATGAAGGAAGATACTCTTTTATGATAGCTAGCTAAGCTGTGATAGAAGTAAAGCCGCTGAAATGCAGAAATTCAACTAAAAAAAGTTTTGCTTTTTACCTAAAGCAGTGCAGATAAAACACTGTTTCGATAAATGAAAAATGATCAAATAAGCTTTGTGCTGAACAATATTTGAAGTTGGAAATCAACGTAAATAAAGCGCAAATAAGGTAGAAAGTACAGCAAATAGCTATTTCAAGGCTACAGTGGAGCCCCTTCCTCAGTGCAAGAAGCTCAGCAAACAACATGAAAGCTGTAAGAGAACTGAGCGCGAAGCACGTGGGCCCCGGTATTTATAACAAATGGGCCAGTGCGCTTGAACTCACGATAGGAGCGGGAAACACCGACCAATCAGCGATCGGCAGAAACAGCCAGGAGAGCGAAGAAAAGGGAATACAGCAAAGGAAAGTAGGGGAAAGAAAAAAGCGCAGGAGAAAACACTAGAAGACAAAATTATAAAAATTGCTTCCAGATGTCAGGGAAAAATGGAACACTGGAAAAATCATTCACCAGAGAATGGGAATTTTTCCAAATATAGTAAGCTTCCCAAAAATCGAGGTCATAAACTGACGAACATTTACAAATAATTCTAGCCGAAGAAAAATCAAAGCAGTGACCAGAAGTCCAACAATGCTGAGTAATGGAAGAGCGTGTTAGTTCTTTATGTTTAACATAATTTTGATGCTCTTTCAGACGGTTCTTCAGAGGCAGCTTAGTCTGGCCTACATAGCTAAGTCCGCATTTGCAAGAGATGCTATAAATGCCCCAGTTGATTTGGCAATCAATGGGATGCTTCAAGTTAGTAAACTTGATTTTGTTCACAGGAGAGAAAGAAATATCGAAACCAAACTTTTTCAAAATCTTTGCAACTTGATGACTTATTTTTGGATAAAAAGGCAAAACAATGGTGTAACCAACCTTAGAATCAAAAACCTTGCTAGAATGAGAGGGCTTTATTAGCCTATTATATATAGAATCAATAATCTTGGGCGAGTAACCCCGATCAAAAGCCACAGCTTTTAAATAAGAAAGCTCAGTATTTAAAGAACTGGATGAAGAACAGATATTCAAAGCACGAAACACAAAAGCCTTGAATGAGGCCAACTTTTGGTTTCGAGGATGAGAAGAGTAGTTGTGAGGAGGTAGTGTAACAGCAAAGGGCTTTCGATACACTGAAGTCATAAAATCGTTATTACTTTTAGTAATCAAAACGTCCAAGAATGAGAGAGAACTTTCCATTTCCATTTCAATAGTGAATTGGATGCAAGGATCGATAGAATTAAGAGTGGAAAGTAAAAGCTCATTATTAACTTGGTTTTGGTCAAGCAAAACAAAGCAATCGTCAACATAACGAACATAGAACGGAAACTTTATGGTTTCAAAAAGTTTTACCTCAAAGTAGTGCATATAAATGTCACTTAAAATAGGGCTCAAAGGGTTACCCATCGCTAAACCTTCGGACATGCGATAGTAAACACCATCAAATACAAAAGTATTCTGCTCAAGACAAGCACGAGTAAGAGAAACAAGTTCATCAACCTCAAAACTAGAAAAATGATGTTCCTGGAGTCTCAATTTGAGACAATCCAGTGCTCCAGTAACAGGTACATTAGTGAAAAGTGATTTCACGTCAAAAGAAGCCATCGTTACGCCGTGAGGCTTAAAGCAACGTAACTTCTGAACAAAGTCAATGGAATTTTTAACAGTGAAAGAATTGCTGGTCAAAAGAGGAGAAAAAATGGAAACTAAATGCTTAACTAGTTTGTAAGAAGCTGTGCCAATGTTTGAAACAATTGGCCTAAGAGGAACGTTTGGTTTATGGACCTTTGGTAAAGCATAAAATCGGGCACAGTGTGCAACAGAAGGAATCAAACACCTTTTTGAAGAATCACTTATGATAGGAGAAGCCTTCACAATGTTTCTAATCAAGTTGACCTCTTTAGTACTCGGGTCTTTATGAAGTGTCACATATGGACCAACTTCAATTAACTCCTTACATTTATCCAAATATGAGCTTTTGTCCAGAATAACAACTTGACCTCCTTTGTCAGCCTTAGTGACTACTATATCAGGATCGGAACATAAACCTTTTACCAAAAACTTAGCATGCTTGCTGAAAGTATTTGTAGTCAATTTAGCATTAAAATCCACAGTATTGGCAATGAGATGCCTAATAGAATCCTTTTGAGAAGCAGTAAGAGCACTAAATCTAAAGGCTTTCTCAACTGGAGCAACTAATTTGGGAAAAGAAGGTTTTGAAGAAGAAGCAAAATTGTTATTCAGTTTGAGAGCATTGAGCTGATCCGAATTCAAGAGCTTAGAAGAAAGATTGAGGACCGCATTCTGATTCACCTTTGGTAAAACTTCAGACGAATGATCCACATTATTAGCACAAAGAGATTTCCACTTTTTCTGAAGAGTAGTCCTATGTTTAAAAGTAGACTGAAGAACCCTATTCCAACTTTTCCTATCAACCGAATCAAAATCCAAGTCAGAATTCGAAAGTTCTTTCCACACTTAATTCTATCGATCCTTGCATCCAATTCACTATTGAAATGGAAATGGAAAGTTCTCTCTCATTCTTGGACGTTTTGATTACTAAAAGTAATAACGATTTTATGACTCCAGTGTATCAAAAGCCCTTTGCTGTTACACTACCTCCTCACAACTACTCTTCTCATCCTCGAAACCAAAAGTTGGCCTCATTCAAGGCTTTTGTGTTTCGTGCTTTGAATATCTGTTCTTCATCCAGTTCTTTAAATACTGAGCTTTCTTATTTAAAAGCTGTGGCTTGTGATCGGGGTTACTCGCCCAAGATTATTGATTCTATATATAATAGGCTAATAAAGCCCTCTCATTCTAGCAAGGTTTCCGATTCTAAGGTTGGTTACACCATTGTTTTGCCTTTTTATCCAAAAATAAGTCATCAAGTTGCAAAGATTTTGAAAAAGTTTGGTTTCGATATTTCTTTCTCTCCTGTGAACAAAATCAAGTTTACGAACTTGAAGCATCCCATTGATTGCCAAAGCAACTGGGGCATTTATAGCATCTCTTGCAAATGCGGACTTAGCTATGTAGGCCAGACTAAGCGGCCTCTGAAGAACCGTCTGAAAGAGCATCAAAATTATGTTAAACATAAAGAACTATCACGCTCTTCCATTGCTCAGCATTGTTGGACTTCTGGTCACTGCTTTGATTTTTCTTCGGCTAGAATTATTTGTAAATGTTCGTCAGTTTATGACCTCGATTTTTGGGAAGCTTACTATATTTGGAAAAATTCCCATTCTCTGGTGAATGATTTTTCCAGTGTTCCATTTTTCCCTGACATCTGGAAGCAATTTTTATAATTTCGTCTTCTAGTGTTTTCTCCCGCGCTTTTTTCTTTCCCCTACTTTCCTTTGCTGTATTCCCTTTTCTTCGCTCTCCTGGCTGTTTCTGCCGATCGCTGATTGGTCGGTGTTTCCCGCTCCTATCGTGAGTTCAAGCGCACTGGCCCATTTGTTATAAATACCGGGGCCCACGTGCTTCGCGCTCAGTTCTCTTACAGCTTTCATGTTGTTTGCTGAGCTTCTTGCACTGAGGAAGGGGCTCCACTGTAGCCTTGAAATAGCTATTTGCTGTACTTTCTACCTTATTTGTGCTTTATTTACGTTGATTTTTAACTTCAAATACTGTTTCGATAGCAGGCAGAATTTTTCTGTGCATCTCTTCTTTGGTGAGTTCTAGACTGTTTTACCTTAGTTTAGTTGAACATTAAGCTATCAGTGTGATATATCAAACAATATATTTCAAACTTTAAAATTTGTAAATAGTAAGTATATAATTCTGTACCTCAGAACTAGACTAACGTAAGTCCATTTTCGTCATTTTTCGGTAGAGGGGAAAAACGATTGTCGAATACATGGTTTTTCCCCTCTACTGAAAAATGACGAAAATGGACTTACGTTAGTCTGGTTCTGAGGTACAGAATTGATAATACACCAAGTATCAAAAAATGCATCATACAAGAAAAACTATGTAGGTTTTTCATATAAATACACCAAAAACAGTATTTAAACTTTTTGACAAAGTTGATTTTTTAATAACATTAGAAGAACAGGAAATTGTCAAACTTCCTATGCATTTGTGGTAAAGGAAAATATATGCTGCATGTCTCGGTTTCAATTTTTTATAGGGTCACCGATAGCACCTTTCTGGCAGTACCCATCACCCAACAGAAAAATAAGTTTTTTGCTAATTTTGCTAAAAACATGAAAAAGAAACATTTGGTCCAAACTTTAACCTAATTGCAACAAATCAAGAAGTTCTCCAAAAATGTTTAATACTTTATGTGCACTTTCTCTACCAATGACATTTTTTCCTCTCTACTCATCATTGAAATTAAAAAATAAAAACTTTTTTGAGCCCACCCTACTGTACACTACCAATTGTGTGGATCAATCTACCACACTTAAGGAAAATATCTGAGGTAACAATGCAACTGTCTCTGTCACCGAAGGCAATCTAACACAAACACTCATTTACCATATGCTTTCATTCCTGAGAAATGGGTTTATAAGGCTGTTGGTGTTTGGAATAGTTTGCAGGAAGTAGTAATTATTTGCTATCTGGTGAATAGTTTTAAGAAAACACAGGATTTTTATTTGGGATTAATAAATTAACTAAGACAAATCTAATCAAGCCCAAAACCTGTTGTCATGTGTTAAGAGTTATTTTGGATAATTTCATTTTGCTAAATGGACATAAATTGGTTTTCTATGTAGTTGTGAGTATATGACATAAATATAGTTATTGTTAAAAAGTATATTTCAGCAAAATTTTCAGTTAAGAGTCTGCATTGCTCCAGTTGCAAAATTGAAAAATTTTGATTTTCAAAATTCAATTCTTTATATCAAAAAAAAAAATTTATTCACAGGAATTCCAGATGATCGTGATGGCCTTTTTGATACTATCCAACGTAGCAAAAATCATCATCAGAAAAGAGCATATCAGTGCATTAAGTGTATGGTCACACTGTTTGTTTCATGTCCAGCTGCTGCTCAAATGCTGCAAAGTAATGGTGATTTAAAGCGAAAATGGACAAGTGCTGTAGAATGGCTGAATGATGAGTTAGAGAGGGTACGTGTTTTTGTTCAAGGTTTTCAAATTTGATGCTTAATTTTGCTCCAACCTTGTTCCTTGTGATGTGTTTTGTATTTATCAATTTCCGTTTTGTTCTAAAGCTGAGTATTTTATACTCTATAACATTTTTTTATTTTTAAAGTTAAACTTGCAAATGGGTATGGTTTTTCAAATAACTTGAAGCATAAAGTATTTAAAACATAAAAACTGGCATTTAGAATTTTATATATTGAAAATTATTGGAAGGTTCCAAGCCCGAAAAGTCAACATTATGGTCTAAGGAATGTTTTCCTGGCATTATCTAGGTTCACTCATCATTGTGGAAGACACAATAGATCCAATACAAGTAGTGGTGTACCGAGTACTTGACAAAAACTCGGTACTCTGCCAATTTACTGAGTACTCGGTACTCGGCTAAATTTTGAGCATGTACTCGGCCAATGCCGAGTAGTAGTAAAATTGAATATTTGTCATGATAATGAAATTTTTGAGAAATTTACAACTGCTCTATTCACAAAATACAAATGTGTTCTATGCATGAATCAAAAAAGAAAAAAAATCTCTTTATAAAATTAATACATGGTAAAAGTTAGCTATTGCCTATGTCCTTTCTATGTTGCAAATTCATGAATGAGCATTTGTGTATAACTAACTTTTCCATACCAGGGACGTCATTTCAAGTTTTTCCAAGGGAGAACAAACGATCCAAACACAATGCAATTTCACCGGAAAATGTCAAAAACCACGCCCACTTATATGTAAATACATTGATTTCTCAAAGCCATGGGGTGGGGGCAATTACCCCCCCCCCTCCCCCCTTAAATGACGGGCCTGTTCCATACCACATGTTAGTAGTATTTAATTCACCTTTGTTCAAGAACAATTCAATGTGATCTGTAAGATGAATATAGACTGATGATAAGATAGATACCTTTAAATGATATTCCAATTTATTTTGAAACATTTGAAAACTTAGCTTACGAATTTTTTAAGCCATCATTTTGCAGATTCAAGTTGGTACAGTGATAATAATACATAGAAGCAAAATTAAGTCATTTTTATAACTTAAGAAAAAGGTTGTGACTATTTTGGGTCAAACAATACTTAAGAAAAAAATTTAAAATAAAAAATGCTGTTAAAATATTTTGATAATCAAAGTTGTTTTTTAAACTGCGGTGCAACAATTGCCATACTAAGTACTTCGTAACTCGGTACGCCACCGAGTAGTGAAAGGCCGAGTGCTTGGCAAGTGCTACTCAGCATGCCTCAATAGGGTGGTCACAAAAAATCAATTTTCGAATTTCTTTTGCGGCACCCCCCTAAAATGTGCCAATGGGCTAGAAAATGAGATTTGCAAAGTTTTAGCTTAATTGGATAATATTAACACATGCCGCAAAGAGGGTAAAGTTAAGAAAAACAGCGATTTTTAGCTAAAAATTGTAGTTTTTACTCTGTAAAACCAAAAGTACTGATCCTAGAAGCTTTATTTTGGTCTCATTTTGTAGGAAAGTTTATTTTCTTTAAGGCTAATCTTATTTAAAGTTTCGAAAAAAATGATTAAATATTTGTCAGAATTTTCGCAAGTCAGGCTGCAACGCAAATCCTCGAAATTGCAAGTAACATGGGGAAATTTTTTTTTCAACTAATCTTTTGAGGCACCCCCCTAAAATGTGCCAATGGACTAGAAAATGAGATTTGAAAAGTTTTAGCTTAATCCTACAATATTAACACGTGCCTCAGAGTGGGTAAAGTTACGAAAAACAGCGATTTTTAGCCAAAAATCGTAGTTTTTCCTCTATAAAACCAAAACTATTCCTCTTAGAAACTTTATTTTGGTCTCATTTTGTAGGAAATTTAATTCTCGTTAAGTGCTATCCCATTTTTTTTTTTGCTATCATGTCCAAAGTATTTATTTGGCATTTTTCATGTTAAATCGTAGAGTATATCAAAAATAAGAAATTTTCATGCAAAAACCTAAAATCATTACAATATTCAATTACATTTATTTGCCTATTGTTGGATTTATTTTGTCAATTAAAAAAGGGGTATTTTTGCACTACTTTAGAAATAAATGAAACAAATTCCTGTGTTAAAATATAGGAATTGAGAGGGGTTAAGACGGAAAGCAAAGAGTTAAAATGACAATAAAAGCTTTAATGCACCTTTATACACACACTGTAAAATTATATAACATTATTTTACTACTCTTTACATACAAACTAGCGACAAAACAGAACTAGGTTAAGCAACAAAACAAAAATTGCGAATAATTAAAGTTCAAAGTTTTATTGTTGTAGTTATTGCAGCTTTTTTTGTTTTCTGGTTTTGTCATTAGTGTGCGTATGAAATTGGTCTATTGATATCTATTGTTTGATTTACCTAGTTTTATTTGCTCACCTGTATCTATTGCTTACCATTGTAGAGAGTGTTCATTTTTTAAAATGTAACTTAGCCCCCTCATCCTCCAAGCCCTTCATTTATGGCTTGTACTGCTCATTTCATAAGTTATACTCGCAGTTATTTATTTTATCTATGAGTTTCAAGGACATAAATTTATTATATATTCGTAATAATATTGCTGTTTTTTCTCTAAAAAGTCAACGTTATCCGTAGAGTTCATCAAATTTACTAAAAGAACTTATTAATTTACATTTTAATGAGTTATTTTTTTTCTAAGCAATTTCGAGGATTTACGCTGCAGCCTGACTTGAAAATTTCTGAAAAATGTTCAATCATTTTTTTCGAGACTTTAAATGAAATTGACTTAAAGAAAATGAAATTTCCTACAAAATGAGATCAAAATAAAGCTTCTAGGATGAATAGTTTTGGTTTTGCAGAGGGAAAAACTACGATTTTTGGCTAAAAATCGCTGTTTTTCGTAACTTTACCCACTTTAAGGCACGTGTTAATATTATCCGATTAAGCTAAAACTTTTCAAATCTCATTTTCTAGTTCATTGGCACATTTTAGGGGGGTGCCTCAAAAGATTAGTTGAAAAAAAAATTTCCCCGTGTTACTGCGTTGCAGCCTGACTTGTGAAAATTCTGAAAAATATTTAATAATTTTTTTCGAAACTTTAAATAAGATTAGACTTAAAGAAAATAAAGTTTCCCACAAAATGAGAACAAAATAAAGCTTCTAGGATGAATAGTTTTGGTTTTACAGAGTAAAAACTACAATTTTTGGCTAAACATCGCCGTTTTTCTTAACTTTACCCTCTTTGCAGCACGTGTTAATATTATCCGATTAAGCTAAAACTTTGCAAATCTCATTTTCTAGCCCATTGGCACATTTTAGGGGGGTGCCGCAAAAGATTAGTTGAAAAAAAAAATTCCCCATGTTACTTGTGACCACCCTAATGCCTCAATCAAACACAATACAAGTATGCATCTGTCCTTGCGGATCATGTCCCCCCTCGTGCATTGTTTTTCCTCAGGACGATGGCATCTACCAGCAGGACAATGCGAAGTGCTATACAGCTGCCAGTGTATGTATGTGTTTTGAAGAGCAGGAGGATAAGTTTACCATTCTTCCCTGGCCAGAGAACTTACCTCATTTAAACCCAATCGAGAATTCGTGGGACCATCTCGATCGGGTTATTCTTGCCATGAAACCTCACACGCGTAATCTAGTATGGCTGGCCACAGCATTGGATTGGCATGGCTCAACATCCCAGTGAACACCTTCAGAAACCTAATTGACCCTCTTGCTGCATGTCTTGCAGCAGTCCGCTTTGCAAAAGGTGGTTATTCCAGAGATGCCAAATGCTGCGGATTGTCCATAGTTTTTACGGAAAAATTGAATCGACTACGGATTACGGAAAAGGTCCGATTTTCTACAGATTGCGACATCGACACTTGGCGCGATTATAAAAAAAGAATTTGGCGATTGCCAAAATAAGCGATTACCGCCAGTTGTGGAAGATTGCAACGCATCAGACACTGCCAAGTAGAGAGAAAAAAAAAAGAAAGCATAAGCATCCGGTTCTAACTGGAATTTTCCTTTTCTCAGCATGTGAAGTGATATTTACAGCAACCCTGTGCTGATCGGATTAGGCTTTGCACGTGTTTTGCGCTGCTGCTGTTTCATGTCAATATGAGCACAGCAAGGTGTAACTTTCTTCTGCAATAATGGACTATGGACAGGGTTTCCGCGGCTTTGAAAATTCCTGGAGTTTCATTTGGACTTTCAAGGGTCTTGGAAAGTATTTGAAAGTCGTATGTGGTCCTTGAAAATTTTGAAATGTCCTTGGAAAGCTCTAAAAGTATCAATTTCCAAAGAAAATGCGCCGAAAAATCGACGATCTTCGTAAGTTCGCGATCGTGCTTGCGCAAAAAATTTTGCCCACCGAAAAGTCTGCAATCGTCGAATTTTCGAAACCGGGAACCGTTTTTCAAAGCGAAAATTAAAAAAAAAAAAAAAACTCCAAGAAGTTTCATTTAGGCGCATAATCGGCAATCATCGAAAGTTCGCGGTTGGGCGCCGCCTTATCTTTTTCCTAAACTCTTAAAACAATTTAGTAACAGAATAGTCAAGATTAGATATTAACACAAGAGAAAGCAACGTTTAATTTATTAAACATGAGCTTCTCTGAAAATTACTGTTTTTTTGGGGCCTTAATGATTTTCTTTTTACAAAATTTAGATTTGTCCGGTAGATTAAAATTCGAGCAATTTTCGAACTTGTTACTGCTATGATCATTTTTTAGAAATGCCATGGAGTAATACACATGTGTAATAGAGTTTGTATGGTGGCCCGATCGGTAAGGCATCGGACTCGTGTCTGGAGGGACCCGGGTTCGATCCCAGCCGATCAAAGATCCACCGCCTTGATTAATGGTGGCTGGGAGGCGTTAAAAATGTCGTGGTCACAAAGTCCTCCAAGTGAAACGATACCTCTGGGGGTGCTGGGCCTAGGGTTTGCTCGACCCTAGGTTCTGGTTCAAAATTAAGAACAGACCGCCCTTCAGGGACCTATCCCGGTTAAACCACGAAGCTGTGGTAGGTACGGGGGACCCTGGAAGTGTGAAATGAAATGAAAAATAGAGTTTGTATAGCTTTAAAAAAAATGGTTGACATTCCAACATTGAGCACGTGCTTCGCCGAAAATGGCGTGCCATTGTTAAGACTTCAATCCCTTTTCATCCTGTAAATACTTCGATTATTTTGATATTCTGAAGCTATTTTTATACTGTGCTACCTCAAATATACTCATTGTCCATTTTATTTTAATAATTTATTTATTTTTTTAACTCAAATTTTAGCTATATTGGTTTCTAATGGTTTTTAGGAAAACGCTAAACTTTTATAGAAAAAGTGCTTGCTTGACTTTTCATTTGTTTATTTAATTACAAAATGCAAGCAGGTTTTTCCTCGAGTTCGAAAAAAACGGGTAAAAACTGTAATTGTGAAAAAAAAAAAAAATTACAATTTTTTTTGGAGAGGGGAGAGAAAAGAATTTGGGGGGGGGGGAGCGTAGTATATATTTTGCATTCACAGAATAACACTGGCAAATTAGAGTGAACACATTATATCCTTGTCTTATTCTGAAAGTATAAATTTTCTTTGTGGAAAAAAAAAGGATAGTATAAATGTCGATTATTTCATTTTTAATATTCAGATGCACCATACATTAGCCTTTTAAATAACTATTGTGTCGTTATCTCTTAGATAATATAAACTACTGGTAAGTACTGAAAACTACTGAAAATTTTTGATTCTACTGAAAGCTTAGGTATGAGAGTGGCATCTCTGTTATTCTGGCTTTTGACTGGTGGTAACATTGATGTGACTTGACTGTGTATATCTTAAGTTTAAACTATTTAGAGAATCTAGGCAGAGGAATTTTGCAACCCAGTGACAAATATTTTAGCCTCCCATGCTCTTTAACTTGCTCTTTTTAGGAGATAGTATAAATTTTTGCTTTGTTAAAACTTTTATAATTTGTGTTAACCCATTTTTTGGCACTTTCTTTATTATTTTGATTTTTTGTTGAAAAATTGCATCTCTGGCATGTGGTATTTTACGGTAACTTTTTGGGTTCAGCTGTGTTAATGGCATTCTAAGAAAGCCCCTCTTAAAAATAATGTGAAGATCAAACAACTAAACTTTTGTTGATACAAATTTGGATGTTCAGCATGAATTTGTTAGTTGAAGGGACAGAGATTAAGAAGGATTAAAGGTTTGAACCAGTTTCTAGATCTGAAAACTTCTAATACAAGTACTGTATCAACCCCAAGCTCTAAAGGTTACTGACTTCACTATACAGCCTCATCTTCCTCAACTATTATTATTTCAAATGTTTTAGATGTATTGTCGTCCCCACTTAATCGGGCAAGGGTTAAACAAATACCCTGCTTATACCAATAAAATATCTCAAAACCAATGCCATAGACATAATGTTTATGATCCCAGCTTAATCCAATACCCCGTTTAATCAAATGATATTTCTTGGAACCGACAGTATTCGTTTAAGTGGGGCCGACAGTAGTTGTTTGAATTTCATGTGACAGCTTTAAACTTTTACTGAGGGGAACTTTTCTGAGGGGATTGTATGTTTATCTGTGTTTCTCTAATTTTTTGCCATTGTTCATAGGTATATAAGTAATATTCATTGATTAGAAAGTACAAAAGATGAGACCACTGTATATTAAAATAAGTCTTAGTAACTGCAGAACTTCTCTCTCTAAGACATATGACATATTAACAGTTGCTGCTTTCTAATCTAGAAATAATTGGCTAATAAACTTTCGTTGAAGATCAATAAATTAAATTTAATGTTACATATTTCACACTGTAAAAAGTTTCATATTGTATCATTTCAGAGGCCGTATCCAGCAAATGCTCAGTATGGTTACAATAACTGGTCTCCCCCAGCACAGTCAAATGAAACATCCAATGGATATTTCTTAGAAAGATCTCACACAGCTCGAATAACTTTAGCCAAAGCATTTGAACTCTGTCCAGATGAGGTATTGTGCTTTTACTTTTTGATTAAAGTTATTTGTTTAATATACGAAAGTCATTCTGGGAAAAGTAAAGAACTTTTTGATGTAATGCGCCATACAGGCCTCCCATCATTGCATAGTATTCTCCTTTTTTCCGACTATGTGGTAATAGCAGCTGATTACTGCTAGCTGTGATAATCATTTACTGTATTTTGGGACAAAATTAACAATCTCAATATTCGGTTTCTAGCGCAACATTTTCAGATTTTTTTTTTTTTTTGGGGGGGGGGGGTGCAAACCACTATGAAAGTGACAATAAACTCAAAAAGGACTCTAGGATAGAATACTTGGCTGCAAAAGAGGTGGGGAAGAAAGTTTTTCAATACGACATGTTCGTCTGAATAGCAAATATATAGAAAAAAAGCTAGGATACCAGATGTATTCTAAGATTAATTCTAAATAAATTAAAGCTGCCAGTTTTTTGGTAATCTCGGATGTAATGAGAGAACATCTGCCTCCTGCTCGGCTATTGATTATTCTAGACTGAGGAGTGCATAACAAGAAGAAAGGGCAGTCTATGGATGTCATAACCGGCTTGTCAGGGTATTGCAATTCTGCCTTAATCCTGGTTTAAGGATAACTTACTGCTTATTGGTTAATTATCTTTAGTAACGATTTCAATAGAAACCAACATTCATTGTTCTTAGAATGACGACTGTTTAAACTCTAAATATTTAAATAATGCGTATGTTTATAATTAAAGTGGGAAAAAATTCTTAAAATTGAAGTTCCTCAATAAGGAATGTTTTAACTTTTAAACTTTCATTTGCAATTAATTGCAAAAATAATAAGAAATTGCATTGTGTCCAAAAATTGAAAAAATGCTTTTGTATCATCTTTTAAATAATGAAAAATTTTAAGTATACTGTCATATCAATTATCGCAAGTTGCATATGTTTCAAAAGTTCAATAAAAGCTGTGTTTTAGTACGAATGTTTTAATAAAATATTGAATTTCGACTGGATATTGAATATCGCTGTAACAGTAGAATCCAGAATTATGCAAAAAAGATACAAAAAGTAAAGTTTAAACATGCATTTTAATTAAAGATTTTTAAAATTACATAACTAAATCAATTTCATTAAATATGTATTTTTTGCATGAAAAAAATCCTTTTTTAATCATTAAAAATTAAAATTCCATATAATGTTCAATACAAGGGGATTTCTAGCTGTTCAACATTTTATTAGCTTTTACTGAACTGATTAGTCTTGCTTTTCAAAAAGTTTTTTAATTATTTCTTGAAAATAGAAAACAATGCTGGTATTGTAGGCTCATTTAGTGGATGAACTTCATGTTCCTGAATAAGCAACTTATTCCGTTTTTTTTTTAATAACTCTTTTTTTTTTTTTTTTTTTTTTGCAACATGCATTGTAGCACTACTTTGAAAAAATTCAGTTACATGCTGATAGTTCATGTGGACTTACTGCCATGGGAAGCTAATAGACAGTATCTGGAGAAATGAGTTTTTGAGGTATTTGAAAAGGAATGCATTCTGGATACCATGCTTTAAAAGACTACTTTATTCTCTGAAGGCATTTAGAATTATCACACTAACTGTTTTTCACTCTATTCCTTTTACCTCAAGACGAAGAAGACCAATAACACCTGTTGGAAAATTTCTCAAGAACAGAGGCAAGGCGCTTAGTACTTAGTCCTCTTGTATGTTGAAGCAGAATAGCTTCCAAAAAAGGATTCTATGCTTATAATTGAGAGATCTTGGAATTGGACATTTTTTCAGGCTTTATTTTTAGCAAAAACCAAAAGAAAACTTGGCAATAAAGTTGAAGTACAATAAATGAAAAAAAAAAAAGAAAGCTGAGAAAAAAGTGCAGATACTGCCCTTTACCTTCCCACGGAGCATGCATTCAAATTGGGTCTGTCAATATTCTTGTCAAGTAAGAAAGAAAATCTTAGCACTTTTATTTGACAGCTTGTCTACATGAACGCTTTGTTTGCTATTTGAAATCTTTTGAAGTCTTTTTGTATAAATTTTGCTGATAAATTTTTCAAGCACCCCTGCCCCCTTCTGCAATTTTTTTACTTTTCAGGTATTTTTCCATAAACTCTCGATCACCTTGCTCATATATATTGTTCTTTATTGTTAATAGTAGCATAGTAGTGCATAATTTCTATATTCTTTCTGTGATTATTCATTAACTTATTTTTCTATAAAATGCTATTTCTATGATGTAAGAAATTCAGATAGTATTATCGTTTTTGAACACTTGTAACAGGATGCAGAAGATCAAGATATGTCAGAAGATGGTGAAAGCCCTCCACCTGAGGACAAAACACAATCATGGCAAGCAAGTAGTCCTAGTATTCCTCAACATCCTAGTCCTCCACCACCTGCTCCATCAGACGATGCTAGTAGTTCTTCAAAACAGCCTTCCCAAGAAGTCCCTGTTATGCCCTCAGAACTTATTGTAGAAGAACCATTAGGACCTACTTTTATGTCACCAAATAACGGCAGCTCTTCTGACACTCAACACACTACTTCCGATTCCGCTTCGAGCTCCATCACGACGACTGTATCCCCGACGAATGTGTTGTTAAACGAAGAGCTCACCAAGTCTCAAACAGCAAAACAAGAGGTTCCTGTGTTTTGGTCACAAGAAGTAGTCCCCTCAACTACAAAAGTACAGGAGGAAGATGAGGATGAGGAAGAAGAAGGAGATGAAAGAGACGTGGGAAGGCCAACTTCCATGAGACCTGCTAGAACACTAATCACGAATAGTAGAGGAGAGATGAGTAGAACGGAGAGGAGACGTGCTCTTGACCGCAACACAGAAGCAATAGTAGATCAGAATACAGAGGCAATATATCAGTATGATGGTTCTGGTTTGAAATGCCATAAAAAGGGTCAAAACATAGGTGGTATGTTTAGGAGACGCAAGTAAAAATGTAACTGCCTTCACTTTCTGGATCTTTTTTATAGTTTTGAAAGAAAATAAGCTCCGTAAAAATAACATTCATCAATGCAATTCTATGAAGGAACTATTTTGAATTTTGCTTTCAAACTTCTCCTGATTTGAAAAAAAAGTAACAGGATAAAAACTCATCAGGCATACTCGAATTTGTGTGTATATTGTTTATTTAATTATGCCAAGATGAACATTTGTAATACCATGTGAATTGTAGATAGTTTTTTAATTGAAGCTTTTTATTAGTTGTTTTATGAATTTTTTTCATATTGAGTTGTTTTTGAAAAACTTGTATATTTGTTGTAAAGTCAAATTAGCATAGTTTATTTTGATGATCAGAAGAAAAATGAAAATTTGCTTTGATCTTTTTGTTACATAGCTTACATGGTAACATATTCAAATTTTAAGGACAATAATAGCGTTTTGCTAATTTTAACTATACTGTGGCTGGATCACTTTCTTGATTGTGCTGAACTGCTTGATAATTTGTCATCAGTTTTGTTTCATAATTGAAAATAAAGAGTTCTAAAATATTTTCGTGCCCTAAAATCATTACATACAAATTTATTTTTTCCTAAACAGATATATCTTTCAAATTTGTGATAAAGTAGGAAATGTTTCACAGTTTGATGCATTATACAAAAATATGTCTTTATAATTCATCTAAAAATATTTGAAGCAATCTGACTAAGTTGTCAATTATTCATTAACACAGAAAACGTGAGATATTTTTATTATTTGCTTATATTTCTTAAAATTAACTTTTTTTTTCAATCTGACATACTTAAGCTATTGACTTAAATGATTTCCAAAACTTTTGGTTTAACCTCTACCAATAAGTTCTCAATACCTTAAAAAAATTAATCTATTCCATCAGAAAAAAAAGGTTTATCTGCATTAGTTTTTACCCTTATTTTTTAAATATTCATATAAAAACTGAGCAGTCATTGCAGTATTATGTAACTTAATTGTATTATTGAAATAAAGAATAATTTTAATACTGAGTTTTGAAACAAATCTGCTGTGTATCGCTTCTTTTCAAGTACTTATTACTTTAAAATATGACTATAACAAACATAACAAATTTTGACAAATTCAATCCAAATTTTATAACTAAAGCTTGAAAAATAAACTATGAGCATGAAGATATAGAAATATCTTTTAGATACTTTATATCTTCTACCTTTATTAAATAAGTATCCTTTCTTCTTAATATTGTTAAATTTTAAGATTAGTTTCTCTTTATTTTTCCCGTGAATCCAATATAATCATGTAATTGTTATAAGCTGTTGTAGATTTTATAAAATTTTGCTGCCGGAACTTTTTTTGCTTAAAACCTAAAGTAATGGCTTCAATTTGAAATGCATTACACTGAAAAATCTGGCCAAATTTTCTGTAAACAAATTGATTAAATTTATTATGTGTTGACTAATTCTATTGACCTCAGTATAGCACTATCCCTCTAACTTAGTGTTTTATATGATCAATTTGAATGTTGCATGCAAATTAAAAGTTTGGAATTTTTACTTCTTTTGTCCTACAGTAGTTTCATCAAGAATTTCCTCTAAAACTGTTGTATATTCTTCAATGCTACTCCCCCCCCCCTCCCCAACACTTGCTGTGTATATGTGTTTTATTTTTTTCTTCATTACCTATGAGATTATTCCTTTTGATTAAGTTTTTCCCTTGTTTCTGTTTTAGGTAGATTGTTGCAACATAATGATTTTTTATTTATTTATTTTTTTTTTCTACTTGAATATTTTTGGGAGATGGAAAATTTATATCTATGACATAAATAAAATATAGAAACCGAAGTTCATCCAAAATTTAAATGAGCCTATATTACTGCACATCAGCTTAGACTTTGCTTTAGTCATCATAGGTTTAGACTGACTACTAACCATGCACTTCTTTTTATTATTAGAAACTGTTATCTCTAATTAAACCAACTTTTTGCTGAACACTAATAACCCTAGTTATTGTAAATGTATAGGGCAGTATTTCTCAAAGAGTGGTCCATGGACCCCTGGGAGACCACAAACTCCTATCAAGGGGTCCCATAGCTAACCTGCCAAAAAGTGTAAAATAATTTGAACTAATTGCTATCACAGGGTAAGAAGCAATAGTTCAATTCAAAAAGTAAGCATTTGTGAGCACTTTGTTCGACATTTTGAGAAAAAATAGGTACCTAATACAGCCAGTGGTCGAAAGTAGCGCGCTACAAGTAGCTACATTTTTCAGTAGTTTGTAGTGTAGCGCATTACTTTGGAAAAAAGAGTAGAGTAGCACAATACAAAAAAATAGTAGTTTGTAGCGATTTCTGGAAACTGCTTTTCAATTTATTTTTAAAAAATAAATAGATAAATAAATTAAAAATTTTAAAAACAAAAGAAAGAAGGTTTAATCGAATCCAACTGGTCAAATCTTTCTTGAGTACATCAGCAGACGCAATGAAAAATAAGAACCTTGAAAATAGGAGCTGATCCTTAGATACATCATTTTGACGCCATACATTCTATTTGTTTGATGTCATTGGTTTATTTGGCATCATAATTTTCACATGCTTAAATATTCCATGGTAAGAAAGTATTAAAAATTTGAAGGTTGAATTCTTTCAATCTTCCACCTTTTCAATCGTTTCTTGCGGTGAATATTCGTAAAAATTGTAAAAAAAATCTTAAAAGAACAAATTTGAGCAAAGAAAAAAGAGAGCAAAAAGGAAAAGAAAGAAATAATGGACTATTCCTAATAATATTCCATGTTTAAATTATTTTTTTAATCAAAACCACTTCTCGAATTTTTTCGGCCAATCCTCAAACTGTGTATGCATTTTATTTATTTTTTTAAAGTGGCGAAGTAGCGACTACATTTCAAAAGTAGTTTTTAGTTGCTACATTTAATAAAAAATAGTTGTAGTTGTAGTTTACTACGTTTGTAAGAAAATAGCTGTAGTTGTAGCTTGCCACCAAAGAAATGTAGTTTTTCCAACCACTGAATGGAACCCATGGAGGCAAAAAAAACCTCAGAAACCTTGTTCTGCATAAACAAAAATAAGAAAACTAAACAGTAGTTCTAAAAAATACATAGAAAAATGAATAAACATAATCGAACAATACATAATTAAATGTTGGAAAATGAATTAAATGTGTCATATATTTGCGTGAGTGGGGAGTAGGTGTTGGTCACAAAGTTTGTTTCCTAGTAGTGACCTCAAGTTTGAGAACCTCTGCTGTAGTGTAATTTATCAACTTTTGAAACATGCTGATGATCATGAATCTTTCAGAAGAAGTTTGTAATATTTAAATGCTATTCAAAAACACAAACATGTTAGCACAGAAAAATGAAGTACAGTCAGTGGTTGGAAAAACTACATATTTTTTGTAGAGAACTACAACTACTTTCTTATAAATGTAGTTAACTACAGCTATAACTACTTTTTTTTTAATGTGGCATGCTACACTACTTTTGAAATGTAGTTGCTACTTCACTACTTTTAAAAAATAAATAAATAAAACACATAAATAAATAAGACACATATCATGTGTTTCACCCACAAGCATTAAAAAAAAAAGTTTGTCTTTTTTTTTAATCCTTTTTGCTCCAATTTGTCCTTTTAAGCCATTTTTTACAACTTTTACGAATATTCACGTCAAGAAAGCATTCAACAGCTGACAGGTTGAAAAAAATCAACTTTCAAATATTCAGTAATTTCATAACAGCTAATAGTTAATTCAGGAAATGCTGGAAATTTATCAAACATTCATTAATTTTCCTGACAAGCTCTATTCAATGCGAATATTATCGGAATATAAAAATTACTATGCCAACCAAATAAATGATTTGCACTGGCCAGATTGGATCTTGTTTCTTTCTTTCCTTCTTTTTTTTAAATTTTTTTTTTAAAGAAAAATTTAAAAGTAGTTTCCAGAAATCGCTACAAACTCAGGGTTGCCACAGGATACTTAAATGCTACTTTTTGCTACTTTTTTGGACACAAGGCGACTTTAGCTACTTTTTTATGTAAAAACAGGCCAAAAAGCTACTTTTTTTCACTGAATCTGCTTTTTTGGAGACTTTTTTCCCCCCTGATGTAAGTTTTCTTTTGAAAAACCTGGAGATTTTCTTTCACCCATGGTTTTAAATAATTTTCATTTCAAGAATAAAACCTTTCCTAAATAAACGTCATGGGCTGCACCGATCCACTGCATCCAATCAACAAGTTGGGCATGGCTTAAGTGATGCGAAAACAAAAGTCAATCTTGTATGGAATTAATTTGTATTCTTCGTACATTACTGATATCTACGCTTTTCCAGAAGCTGAAACCTTATACAGTGCGATGCAAAAGAGTAGACAAAATGCAAATATATGAATAAAAAGAAAACTATTCAATGAATAAAAAGAAAACTATTCAGCAAAATGCTTTCAAATTTCTGCAGCAGTTTGACAATATTGTCCCAAATACGTGTGTGGAGTTTTTAAAAAAATAACCGAGACAAAAATCGGAAATTACAAAAAACCTTTTTTTTTTGCTGTTGCAAAAGTTAAGACAAAAGTCAAATTTCATGCAACTTGAAAGATAATTGTTGGAGGAAAGGTGGGACTTTTTGCTTCGACTTTAAGGTGCAGAGATTGCTGAATGAATAATCAAACTTCTATATCTCTGTAGTTCTCGTGTAAAGAAGAAGAGAAAGTTCGGAAGCCGAAATTTGGAAATGAATCCACTTTGCTGATTTTTCGTCTTTTAAATTGGCCCTAGTATGATAGTATTGTTTTTTTACTTCGTGGAGAGCAAATTCAGACATGTGTATTTATCAAAAAGGCCAAGAAAAATTATATTTCTTAAGGATGAAGGAATTGTAAAAACTGCTCAAACTGTCGATTCACCCCTTAATCCTACAAGACTTCTACTTGGGTCAAAAACAGCATGTGGCAGCTAAGTGGATAAACAACTGAATCGAAAAGCCCCCCCCCCCCAAATAGAAAAAAGAATTGTGCTTGAGCCTCTTCGGAAACTCCCAACTAAGGCAGGAATTGAAGTGAAACAGGCGATCGCTAATTACAATCGCTGCTGGAAATGAATTACATTAGAACATTTCTTGATAAAAACATCGTGACGTTTGCCTATGAAAAACGATCTAGATAAAACGTCACAGCCTACTTGGCGAATAAGAGGAGATCACCGACTGCTTGTGAGCTCTTATTGGTTCCACCCGTAGTGACGTTAGTTCCAAGTTAAGTTGATGATAATGTAATTCACTTCCAATAGCGATTGCAATGCGAAGCGATTGCAATGGTGTTTCACTTGAATCCCTGCCTTAGCCAGATTTTAATGATAAAAGTAGCACAGCTTATGCTCATCAAATATTTTCTCTAGTCAAGCTAATAGAATTATAATCCATCTAAGCCACCCAAATTTTAATAATTTTCATCAGAGAAAGAAACATTCATTTTTAGTCACATTTAGCCTCATGGCAATAGTGAAGTTCAATATCCAGGATAGCTCTATCGAAAGATAAATCTTTGATGTCAGAACGTGTATTGAATGACAGGCTTATTATAAGATGCTCTGAAGCGCCATTTTACAGTTGCACAATTCCAAATTGATAAGGAACTTTTAAATTTAGCTTATGGTGCATGCAAATCATACCAGTTCTACCTCGAAGACCAGAAGAAAGAGAAGGAAGAGCGATTGTGAGATTAGAAAACGAAAATGAAGAAAAGTTGAAACAAAGAAAATAGAAAAAAAAGCTGTCAAGTTTGAAGGGATCTGTTAAAAATTTAGAAGAAAAAGTCAAATTAGTAAATAGAGAGAGAAAGGAAACTCAAAAATCAGCTGATGTGCTTTTTAAACAGGCAAACCAGAGGCTAAAATCAGCTATTGAAGCAAAAGACACTGAAAGTATTAGAATAGCTCAGGGTATGTGCGAAGGCAGTATAAAGTTGAGGAATAGGGAAAGAGAGCATGAAGATGAAGAAAATAAATTAAATTTCTTAGTGAACAAAAGGAAAACTACTTTGATAGAATCATTTTTCTGTAAAAAACCAAAAACATAGATTTTCGGAGCAATTTTTCTCTATTTATATGAGTATATTATTATTTTTTCTTTTGAATGACAGCAGTCTTGTAAAGTAAGCAACCTCGATTGTACTCTTTTGTTGTTTTTTTTTTCCTCATTTGTACCTTTAATCTGATGCATTTGTTTAAAATACGTCTATTTTCTGAACTTGTTTTAAAGCATTACTCATGATTCAGTTTAGCTTGTCACATGTTTCTATTCAGCTTCTTTGGACCTTTTTTTTTTCGTGGCTACTTTTTTTGCAACTTTTTTTTATTTTGAAGGCAACTTTTTTGCAACTTTTTTAGTATTTTTAGGCGACTTTTGCTACTTTTTTGTAACATTTTTCCTGTGGCAACCCTGAAACTACTATTTTTTTGTATCGCGCTACTCACTACTCTACTTTTTTCAAGAAGTAGTGCTCTACACTACAAACTACTAAAAACTGTAGCTTCTACAGTAGTTTCGCTACTTGTAGCGCGCTTCTTCCGACCACTGAGTACAGTACACCCAGGGCCGTCATTTCAAGTTTTTCCGGGGGAGGGGGGAAGGTTCCAAACACAATGCAATTTCATCAGAAAACATCAAAGACCACTCCCACTCCCACTCCCACTTTAATTCTCAAAGTCGGGGGGGAGGGGGCAATTGACTCCCCCCCCTCCCCTGCCCCCTAACTGACGGGCCTGAGTACACCCCCCATTAACCGGCTTTGTCCTATAACCAGTTGCAAAGTTTGAAAACTAAAAAATATGCCCAAAAGAAAACAAATATATAACAAGCAGCTAAACGAAAAGGGTATCAGATAAGTTCTGTTTAGAATTAAACAAGCGTTATTTCCCTCATACCATTATACCAAGATTGGCTTTCTAGCTTGAGATCCATCTTCTCATTTGCTGTCTCAAATTAGTTGAGACAGCAAATTATACCAACCATCTTTTTAATATTCAAAACTGATTCCTAAAAACAAGCATCTCTCATGCAATGAAAGAGATAGGTAAGAAAGTAATAAATAAACAAATAAAGTAATAGCACCTTTTAAACAATGCAGCTAATATATTTCCTCCAAAAAAATTCCTTAATCACGTACCAAAAAAAAAAAGAAAAAAGACTTAAAAAATTCAAAGACACATCGAAATGAATATATTTTATTAAAAAAAAAAATTGTTTTTAGTTTTCTTACATGTAAAAGTAAAGTGCCTAGTATTTTATATCCCCTCCCCCCAATTACCCAAAGTTTAATAAAAAATAATTATCCTTTAGAAATTGAATAAACAATAAAAATTCCTATTAAATGATTTTCTTCAAAAAAAAAAACTGCACAGCTCTTTTTTTCTGTTAAAAAACAAAACACTCCAAATTCCCTTTGGTTTTATATTTGTCAAAGATAAAATAAGAGATTAAACCTTTAGAAGGAAAATAAAAACAAATCATCTCAAGGATTAATATTTCGCAGTAAACACCGTGGCTGTGGATTCAAACTGATTTTGAGGTTAAAGATTTGTTAGTCAAAGGCTTTGAACTTCCTAGAATTGGATTCTCATTTTTTGCAACAAGCTATTATACAGCTTGAGGATTGTTATTTTCCAGAAAGGATGTTTCACTTCATTTTAAAATAATTAAAGCAACTAAAGCTCCGAGACCAGATAATATTTATCGAAAAATTCTAGTTGAATGTGCAGAGGAATCAGTGGACATGATTGTAAATATTCTCAATGTTTTATATAACATAGGGACAGTGCCAAAAAACTGAAAGCTGGCTAACATTTCGCCACTCTTCGAAAAAAGGTAAGGTAGAGGTAATGCTTGAAATTATGCCTGTGAGTCTGATTTCGTGGTTTAAAATTTTTGAAAGGTTAATCAAAATCAAGATAATGAATTTCTTAGAAACTAATACTTTCAAAAAGCTTTCGATAAGGTGCCACATGTTGCTCTATTCAGCAAATTAGCTGTTACAGAAAAAGGAGGAGAAATTTTAATTTGGGTTAGAATTCTGGCGCAAAGGGCAGAAACAAAGAGTAATTATAAGGGGCTTTTTTTTTTCTTATTCATAGAAGTTCAACTAACAAAAAAAAAGTCGAATGCACGGAATAAATACACTTAAATAACCTATATTTATGTGAAAACTCGATATTAAAGCTCAGCCAATGCCGATTGTTCAGATGGCCGATTATTTTCCGTTTCAAATGGCCGATGCCAATGAGAAAAGTTAGCAAGTGGCAACTGAAATGTGAGTTTCAAACATTTTTCATGCGACAAAAATATATTCAGTACATTGTGGAAACCTATGACTGACCATACTTTAAAAAATATGAATGGGTATATAAATATAATAGCAAGATAGGGACACCCGACATATTTACATTTCAAATATTTTCATGAAAATACCGCATTGAAAATCACAGAACAACTGCACGATAAAAATGCCTGGACAATCGAAATATGTTCTAATTGAAGAAAAGGTAAAAGAGAGGTGCTGGGAAGAGGATTTAAATAGTGTAATGAAAGGTCAAACTAGTATTTAAATGTTCAAAGGGTTCATTCCACGTCAAATCGCCCAAGACTATGTGCTGTCATGTCTCGGATTTTGTTCAATATTTTTTTACTGATAGATACCTATGAGATAAATTCAAATTAATTTTTTTAGATTTTTTGAATAAAAATTTAGGGTTGTAGAATTTTTTGAAATTTTGATTTTTTCAGAATTTTTGCTTTTTTATTTTTGGTATGCATTTTGAAAAAGCTCTATAACTTCCTCATTTTTCATTCAATTAAGCCAGTTTACGTATCATATTAAAGCTAATTATTTTTTCCTTCAATATTAGTGACAAAAATGAGATTGTGAAAAATAGAATTTTGCCAATGGTCGTCTGAAGTCAGATTTTGTGTTTTTCAATTGGTATGTTCAATAGGTCATATCTCCGGAGTACCAACTAAGAACTGCCCATTTTTTTTTTCAGTGATGACAACATCATATACTTTTTATGTATAAAAAATTAAAAGGGTGTTTTTTGTTGTTTTGGAATAAAAAAATTCAAGTGTGTTTTTTCAGTTGGTATGATACATTTTCATCTGCTTGTGACGTGTGATGCTGAGTGAATCTCAAATTTAAGTTTCAAAAGTTGATTTTAAAGTAAAGTTTTTTGAAAAAAACATATTTTTATTTCAAAATAACAAAAAACTTCCTTCTAATTTCTTGATCATAAAAACAAGATGTTTTCATTATCGAAAAAAAATGGCGCAGTTGTTAGCTGGTAATCCAGAGATATGACCTATTGATCATACCAACTGAAAAAACACGTTTTATTTTTTTATTCCAAAACTGCAAAAAGCACCCTCCTAATTTTTTATACATAAAAAGGGTATGATGTTGTCACAACAGAAAAAAAAGTGTCATGCAGTTCTTAGTTGGTAGTTCGGAGATATGACCTATTGATCATACCAACTGAAAAAACACACTTGATTTTTTTATTCCAAAATAACAATAACACCCTCCTAATTTTTTATACATAAAAAGTATATAATGTTGTCATCACTGAAAAAAAAACAATTGTGCAGTTCTTAGTTGGTACTCCGGAGATATGACCTATTGAACATACCAATTGAAAAAACACAAAATCTGACTTCAGAGAACAATTGGCAAAATTCTATTTTTCATAATCTCATTTTTGTCACTAATATTGCAGGAGAAAATAATTAGCTTTAAAATGATGCTTAAACTGGCTTAATTGAATGAAAAATGAGGAAGTTATAGAGCTTTTTCAAAATGCATACCAAAAATTAAAAAGCAAAAATTCTGAAAAAATCAAAATTTCAAAAAATTCTACAACCCTGAATCTTTATTCAAAAAATCTAAAAAAATTAATTTGAGTTTATCTCATAGGTATCTATCCGTAAAAAAATATTGAACAAAATCCGAGACATGACGGCACTGCCGACTATTAAAATTAGGTGATTTGACGTGGAATGAGCCAAAGCGAAAAAACGGAAGTAAAACATAACTTAATCAAGAAATTTATTGCATTTCAAAAAGTAAAAGTATTAAGACAAAAACTGAAACGTAACTACTGGAAAATAAGACTTAAATGTTTATGAAAAAGAAAAACTTCCGAAAAAAAATCCGACAAGCGCCCCTAAACTCTCCCCTCTCAACATTATTAAGGTTCTTATAAAATTACATTTTAAGAGTTCCATTTTGCAAAATTAAATGTGAATCCCCCTAGCCCCTCAGCACTTTCGAAAATCGTATAAAATAGTTTTGAAACTTCCATTTCGAAAAATTATAGTGGGAGCATCCTGGAACACATCCCTTCCTTTGATGTTTCCTATAGCCAGAAACTGCATGTTCTGAACTTTATTTTTAGCTTCCTGTGGTGGGTGGGCTTTAATAATATCCAGAACCGGAACTAGAAGGGAATCTATTACTTCCCCCTAGCCACCCGGTAGAGCCGTCCTGTGGGTTCTTCTCAGGGTCGTAAATTCTGTGGGGTGGCAAATTCACCCTATTTCTATGTGCCACGCCCCCCGCCCCTCTGATTCTCGATATTACTGCACACCCGGAATTCACAGCCTAAATCCGCCTATGTTAGCAGCCAAGAGTGGTTGCGGTTTTTTTTTGCTGCGCATCGCATTTTTGCTGGTAAAAATAGTGATTTTTTAACCATTTTGGAGCAATTAGAAACTTAAACCTGTCTTATGTCCCATGTAATATATCAATAGAAAGCTCTATTTCTTGCCTTCACAATGGATTTTGAATTTTTATTCTACTGCAATTTGAAAAGAAGTTGGAGGCAAAAACTTTTTTTCCCTTCTTCACACCAATTGAATCGGCAGTTTCAAGAAGGGAACAAATCCAAAAAGTAGTTTTTCGGGAAATCGAAAAAAACCTTCTAAAATACTGAATTATTTTTTAATTTTTTTTTCTGATTCATTTGTAGCATTATCTACCTTTAAAGTAATTGGATGTATTTTACATTTTGAGTTTATCTATTGTATGTAAGGATTTACGGGCCATCAACATCAAAGTCGTTGGATTTGTTCCCTTCTTGAAACTAATGCGATGGTATAGGGATTTTCTAGTAAAACAGCTTACAGGTATGATGTTTGTTTGAAAAAGTCCTTGTTTAATGAAAGATTATTGTAACAATATTTAAAAAAATTGATTAGGACAACAAAATAATCAAAAAATATGTTTATTAAACATGGATGACATATTTGCGAACTTTCACTAAGAAATTTCAAAACTGAATTTTTTATCAAAACAAAATAGGTTGGTTATGATAGAATTTGTTATCCAACCAAATGATAAAGATTCACGGCAACAGTGCTGCTCCTTAGCCTTAGGTTTGCGTAATTAGTTGGAAGAAGGGAACAAAGACCTGACTTGTTCCATTCTTCCACCAACTCACAGATTTAAATGCTGCGTCAATCAATGTTGGAGGTTGATTTTTGTTCTTTTCTTCTCACTAGCATGTGTATCCACAGTAGGAGATATACAATCACGAAAAAACCCAATTTTGAAACTTTGGTCTTCGTTCCCTTCTTCAAACTGCCGATTCAATTGTCCTTCACGCCAATTTTTATTAAAATCGGAAATGGTGAGGTTAAAAACTTTTTCATGATTGATTTGCCGTGAAATTGCCCAAAAATGACTTAAAAATCAATATTTTTTTCCAGTACAAGTATGATGCGCAGTAAAAAACGCAACCACGCTCGGCCGCCAGACACTAGGCATGCTGCTTAGAAAAACATTGGGAAAGATATTAGTCAACCAACAAAGTTCATGCGGTTTTTATTTATTGTTTACTTCTCTGGATTATATTGAGTAAACAGAATGTAGTGGTGGGGGTATCTTAGTGTACAAATTAAAGCTTATTTAATGCAGTATTATTTAGAGTATTTGATTAGTTTGATTACTTTGAATTTAAGTGAAAAATCTGTAGTTGAGTATGGCCGTGTTAAACGCAATAATTCGTGCTTGTTTACTTTATGAGTTCAAACTTGGTACCAAAGCTGCAGAAGCTTGTCGTAAGATATGCACTGCTTTGGGGGAAAGTACTGTAGCTGAACGGACGGGTCAGAAGTGGTTCAAGAAATTTGCCTCGGGGGATGAAAATCTGGAAGATGAACCTCGCTCCGGGAGACCATCAACGGTCAACAACGACGAGATCAAGCTGGCAATCGAGCAGGATTCAAGTCAGACATGTCAAGCACTTGCCTTAAGATTCAATGTGAGTGATGAAACTATTCGTAAACATTTGCACCAACTTGGGAAACGATGGAAGCTAAGCAAATGGGTACCACATGAATTGAGTGAAACGAACACACACAGCAAGAATCACTCAAGAAACTCTGGCACGATTACAGTGGGAAGTTCTACCCCACCCTCCGTACTCACCAGACCTAGCCCCAAGTGACTACCACCTGTTTTTGGCAATGGACAACCATATGCGCAATCGGCGGTTTCAAAATAGAGAGGATTTGGAAAACGAGGTGAAAAACTTTTTTAACTCTCAAAACCCAACTTTTTATAAAAACGGGATGTATGGTCTTCTGTCTAGGTGGGAAAAGGTAATACTTGCTGATGGTGATTATTTTTCTGAATAAATTTAATTTAAACCCATTTTTTGTGTTTTATTTAGTAACATTCAAAACCGCACGAACTTTGTTGGTTGCCTGGTATATTAAAAAACCAGAGGTCTTAAAATGGTTGTTTTTTCGACTTTCCTAGCTCTTCGACTGTTCAAGAGATATTAATTTATCGGGAAGGGTTCAAATGAGGACTACAAAGTTAGTAAATGGACTTTCTTATACCGTATTTTCCGGCCTATAATCCGCGGATTATCTATTAAAAAAGTTTTTTTTTTTTTTTTTCTTGTGGTGCGGATTAAACGCCGCCGCATTTTATACGCGATTTTTTTTTTCCGCGAGATAATAAAACATCGATCCAGAAATCACAGATGGTCTCACGAGTCTGAAAATCAACGACAGCTTATTTGAGTAATCGTTAATGCGCATGCGCGAAGTGTAGAGGGAGGGAGAGGAGAAAAGCAGTGCGCAGAGTAGTTTGCTTCAATGGTGTGATTAGGTAACGAGAACAGTGAATAAAGATGGCTTCAAAACGTGTTAGCTACACTGCCGAGTCCAAGTTGAAAGCTGTTGAAAAGGCAGAAGAATTATATCTTTTCATCACTAATAAGTCAAAATAATTCATCTACTTTGTTTGAAAGTTGGCAAAAAAAAAAGCTTAAAAAATACCCAGGGGCAGAAACACGGCGACATCGTCGCCGCCAGTGAAACCCTCCTTGCAGACAGTTTTTGTGTGCACTAATAAAAACAACTTCAAAAAATTGTCCGCAACTTTGGGCCAATTTTTTCCCCCTCTTGAGCATGCTTTAACTTAGGGGCTTCTTTTTCCTCCCCATTTAGCCGCTGGGGGAAAAAAAGTGTTATGGGATTTAAAAAAAAAAAAAAAATTCTTTGCTGTGGCCAAACATGGCGCCCGAAACCTTTCGTCGCTTTTTTGCTCGTTAGAGCAACTGTGTTTTATTTCACTGACTGGGGTTATTTTTTACTTGAGATACGGCTACATTTCATTTTTCATTCATTTTCGTGCTATATATCCTCCCCCCTTCGATTTTTGTCCGTTTTTCGTATTAAAAAAAATGTGCAAGTTTTCTTTGTACCGTGGGCAAACATGGCGCCCGAAACTTGACTTTGCTCTTTCAAACTTAGGAGCAGGCATATTATATTTTACTTCTGTTTTGTTTTTGTTTGAGATAAAGCTGGATTTTCTTCTTCATTGATTTGCATCGCATCTGCTCCCCCCCCCCCCCCCCCGATTATAAACAATCGGTGCTTTATTGATTTACTATTAACAAAAATTTATTTTTGTTGGATTCATGCGTAGAAAATTGACTTCTCTATATTTGGTGTAAAGTGAATTTTTGCCAAATTTATAGGTTACCCCCCCCCCTCTACCACCGATCTTTATGCACATAGTAATTTTAGTCTCTTTTTGTGACTTTTAAAACACAGAAAGTAAAAAAAAAAAATCGCCATTTTTTTTTTCTTCTTCTTTTTTTTTTTTTTTAAATCAATAGTTTGATCACTGGTAGTGCCCTTCCTTTTAAGTCCTAATTTAAAGTCTACCCTTTTTTTCTTTAAAATATTGTTACAAATCTTGTAAATAGTTGTTGTTTTTCCTGCCTTGCATAATTTTCATTAGTTTTGGTTTTATCTGACGTCATGTTGCAAAAGTATCTGAAGATATCACCTTTATCACTAGTATACCGGCCCTGTAACACTTTGTAGTTTTTACACTTGCCCTAACTTTGATAAGCGTGAAGACATTTTCGCGTGGTTTTTCTTTTTATCACTAGAATTAGTGAATGGATTGTTTAAGTTATGAATGAAACAAAATATTCCGGGTTTTTCTAGAATAGTGTGGACATTTCTTTCCGTGTATAAATAGCTGGCCTTGAATACAAGTCAGTCAGTTTTTCTCAGATTGGATTATTGAGAGGCTCGTTTTTATTCGCTTTGGGCGAATGTTGTTTTTGCTTTTGTAATTGCTTAATTACTATTCACGTTTGATACGTGGTGCTGAGTTACTGTTGAGAGTACAGTGTACTGTTTTGCTACCTAATTGCTGGATGTTTAGCAATTGTTTCCTGCTCATATTGTAAATAGTGTAAATACTTGTAAATAAATTTATAGTTACTTCCTCAAGATTGGAATGCTCATTTGAAGAAAGTTGAAGGTGCTACGGACTCGTTACAATTTTGGCGCCCAACGTGGGGCATCTTCAAGGACTTTCTTGGAATTATCTGTGAACCTGGACTTTTCTTCCTGTGGACTTTTTGACTTCGGAATTTTATGGTAATTACTCGAGCAATGGATGAACAACTGAAAAAACTCCTGGATGCGATCAACGCTGTTAAAAATGATATGGCGACTATGGCTACTAATCAAGAACAATTAAAGAATGAGCTGGCTACTAATCAAGAACAGTTAAAAAATGATTTAACCGCTAGCATAACTTCAAGTCAAGAAGAAATTAAGCATGATTTAACCGCTAGCATAACTTCAAGTCAAGAAGAAATTAAGAATGATTTAACCGCTAGCATAACTTCAAGTCAAGAAGAAATTAAGAGCGATCTAACGTCAATGAAAAGTTTGGTGGAAAGTAAATTTGCCAATATGGAAAATAAAATGGAGGCTCTTGAAGAAAAAGTTGACAGCGTTGAGGATCGAATCACCACAGTAGAAAACAATGTTGAAAAGAAAATTAAAGAACTTGAATCGAAGTTATCAGCATCCTCCAACAACTCAAGTGACTGTGTAGCTGCAGCTGGAACTTCTCGTCCATCCATCAAACTGGCCACGTTTGACGGGAAGACCTCGTGGAATATTTACAAGAAGCAGTTCCTCATCGTTGCAGAAGCAAACTCCTGGGACTCTTCCACGAAAGCCTGTCACCTTGCAGCCTCGCTGAGAGGGGATGCAGCCGACATACTACAGACCTTCCCAGAGGACAAGCACCGCGACTTCGATGCCTTATCATCGGCCTTGGAGCTTCGCTTTGGCGAAGCATGCCAAAAAGAATTCAGCCAACTCCAGCTGAAATCCAGACTCCAGAGGGCTGGAGAGACTCTACAAGTTTTTGCAACAGACGTTGAGAGGCTTTCCCATCTCGCCTTCTCGGACTGTCCTTCGGGTGTTCGCGATAGCCTGGCCCTGAACTACTTCATAGATGGAGTGCGAAATCCAGAAATTCAGACGGCTCTCCGGATGGCGGACATTAAAGATCTTAAATCCGGTCTGGTCTACGCAATGAAGTTCGAGGCTGCACAGCAAACGTCCCGCAAGGATCGCCATTCAATCAGGGGCGTGGAAGTGCGTGCTCCGGATTCGAACTCAACTTGTCTCTTGGAAATTAAGCGACAAATCCAAGAGCTCTCGGGGACCCTGAAGAAGATTACGGCTCACAAGGACCAAAGTAAACAACCACTGAAGTGCTGGAAATGTGGCGGTGAGGGCCACGTACGAAGGAACTGCGAAGCCCGCCAAGAAACAAGAGGGAAGGGTACCTCTTCCTCTCCAGCTCAGGAAAACTAAGCTACGGCAATCTCGCGGGGCGGAGGTCGCCAAATTGGAATGAGCCCCATCCCAAAGTCTTCCAGATTTCCTCAAGAAGTGGCGGCTGCAACGGACTCTTCATTTACGCATATGTGAATGGGTTTCCCTGCGAAATGATTGTGGACACAGGAGCCAACGTTACCATTATTAAGACTGATGTGGCTCGTCAATTTGGACTCAAGATCTTATGGACGCCGCCTTGCGTTACTCTCCAAACTGTGACAGGTGACAAAATCGAGATTGAAGGGAAAGTGAACTTAGAAATAATGTTCGGAAGCGCCACTTACCATCACACGGCATTCGTCGCTGACATTACAGATCCCTTCATTTTCGGACTGGACTTTTTGAGAAAATTTGATTTTTCTATCGATTTTAAAAATAATGAGCTGCACTCGATGAGGGAAGACATAGCAATTTTTAATGCTGAAAATAACTTAAAATCCGTTCATCAAATAATAGCCCAAACAGATTTATTGATTCCCCCAAGATCAGAAATACTAATACCTGGCTCCATCAATGAAAACAACAGCTTTAAATTCGGCCTAATTGAATATCCTAACCAGAGTAATAGCCCAAAAGGAGTACTAGTGGCATCTACACTTGTGGACCTTTCAAGGAATGCAGTTCCTGTGAGAGTCGCCAATGTAAGTGAAAGACCGAGGAATATCAAGAAAGGAGAAGTGTTGGCAACTTGTACTCCCGTAAATTGCATCATCAGAAGAATTGATTCCTCCGAGACTGTGTCTTCCGAATCCTTGACTTCGAAATTAATTGGGAGTGCACCATTATCGACGGATCAAAGATACGCTGCGGAAAAATTGGTGGATAACTTCAAGCAGGTGTTTTCATCTACATCCGAGGATGTGGGTCGCACGAATTTAACGCAGCATAGGATTGACACTGGAGATCATCCCCCTATCAAGCAGCATCCAAGACGACTACCGTTCGCCAAGAAGGAAGAGGTTGAGATCCTCGTAAAAGAGATGCAGGAGAATGACGTCATCGAACCCTCATCCAGTCCTTGGGCATCCCCTATCGTCTTGGTCCGAAAGAAAGACGGCTCCACCAGATTTTGTGTTGACTACCGACGCCTGAATGACATCACCAAGAAGGACAGTTACCCTCTTCCACGGATCGATGACACTCTAGACACCCTTTCCGGACACCAGTGGTTTTCGACCCTGGATTTAAAGAGCGGCTACTGGCAGGTGGAGATACACCCCGACGACCGAGAGAAGACGGCGTTTACAACCGGACAAGGCTTGTGGCAGTTTAAAGTGATGCCCTTCGGCCTCTGCAATGCACCAGCCACTTTCGAGCGTCTTATGGAATCAGTGCTACGAGGACTCTCTTATGAATCCTGTCTTGTCTACTTGGACGACATCATCATCATAGGACGCAGTTTTGAGGAACATTTGGCTAATCTTGGGAAGGTGCTGCAAAAGCTTAAGGAAGCCAACCTGAAGTTAAGCCCGTCCAAATGTAATTTGTTCCGCCGTGAGGTGAACTACCTTGGTCACATTATCTCTTCAGAGGGTGTACGAACAGATCCAGACAAGGTATCCGCAGTCAAGAATTGGAGCCGCCCCGAAAGTGTTCATCAGCTGCGAAGCTTCCTGGGGCTCTGCACGTACTACAGGAAGTTTGTGAAGGGTTTTTCCAATATTGCACGACCTTTGCATAAGCTGACGGAGAGCAAACGAAAATTTGAATGGTCCAAAGAATGCGAGGATGCATTTCTACAGCTGAAGGAGGCTTTAACATCAACGCCTATTCTCTCTTATCCTCAGCCTGAAAAATCCTTCATACTTGACACTGATGCGAGCCACGAGAGCGTTGGAGCTGTTTTATCTCAAGAAATAGACGGTAACGAACATGTCATTGCCTACTGGAGCAAATGCTTATCCAAGTAGGAGCGAAATTATTGTGTCACGAGAAAGGAATTGCTCGCCATAGTTAAAGCTGTAGAACATTTCCATCATTACCTCTACGGCCGTAAATTCCTGCTCCGGACTGATCATGCCTCTTTAACTTGGCTGTTGAATTTCAAGAATCCAGAGGGCCAGGTAGCCAGGTGGATACAGTGGCTCCAGGAATATGACATCGAGATTAAGCACCGAAAAGGTTTGTCACACGGTAATGCTGACGCATTATCAAGAAGACCTTGTTCCGAGAACTGCCATTATTGCGCCCGAATAGAGAAACAGTACGGGACGACAATCCCTACTGCCTGTCAAGTTACTGCTACTTCATCATCTTCAGATCCTGATCCATGGAGTGACGACCAAGTAAGAAAAGATCAGCTTGAAGACCCAGACCTAAATCCTATCATGGAGTTAATGGAAAAAGACAGTCGGCGACTTAGTTGGCAAGACATTTCTATCTACAGTCCTGCAACGAAAAGATACTGGGCTCTATGGAAATCTCTCCAGTTGCGGAATGGCGTCCTGTATCGGAAATGGGAATCTGACGATGGCAAAGCATTCAAATGGCAGTTACTCCTTCCCAGATCAAGAATTCCAGACGTTCTAAAGGAATTGCACAGTAGTCCGACTGGAGGACACTTTGGTGTCTTGAAAACCCTCTGCAAGGTTCGCGAGCGCTTCTTCTGGAGCAAGGCGAAGGATGACGTGGAGAAGTGGTGTCATTCTTGTGACGCCTGTGCTGCCCGTAAAGGACCGAAGAGAAGAAGCCGCGGGAAGCTACATCTTTACAACGTAGGAGCTCCTTTCGAACGAATCGGGATCGACATTCTTGGTCCTCTACCGAAAACTACTGATGGGAACAAATACATCCTCGTTTCCATTGACTACTTCACCAAATGGCCCGAAGCATATTCAATTCCGGATCAGAAGCTACCACTGTAGCAGAGACTCTAGTCCAGCATTGGATCTCGAGATATGGGACATCTTTGCAGATCCACTCCGATCAGGGAAGAAACTTCATCTCGGCTGTGTTTAAGGGCCTATGTAAAATCCTCAAAATTGAGAAAACTCGAACGACACCACTACATCCACAATCGGACGGCATGGTGGAGAGATTCAACAGGACAATCCTTAATAATCTCTCGCTTATGGTCTCCAAAAATCAACAGGATTGGGACAAGAAACTTCCTCTGTTCCTGCTGGCCTACCGCAGTGCTGTCCACGAGACCACCGGATATTCCCCATCACAGATGCTCTTCGGCCGAGAGCTTCGGCTACCTTGTGATCTCGTCTTCGGTCTCCCTCCAGATGCGCCTTCATCGCCTGAGGAATACGTCCAGGATCTCCAGGCCCGGTTGGAAGACGTTCATCACTTCGCACGGGAGCGAATCAACATCGCGACGGAGAAGATGAAGACCCGATACGACACAAGGTCCACTGGTCATGACTTTCAAGAAGGTGACAAAGTATGGCTATGGAATCTCATCCGACGTAAAGGTCTGTCACCCAAATTGCAGTCGCATTGGGATGGACCTTACACAGTTCTCCACCGGCTGAACGACGTCGTAGTGAGGATCCAGAAGTCATCACATTCAAAACCTAGGGTGTCCATTATGATCGGCTAGCCCCATACTATGGCCATAGTTCGTAACGTAAATCTAAAGCTACCATGGTAATTTGTAAATTTTGTAAATAACTTTTGCCTTTAATTGTCTGTAATATTACTTCATCAATGTTGTTATTTCTTTCATGTTCTCATTGTTATTGTTTATCATGTTTATGATTGGTCATCATGTAATGTGTGCACCTGTAGATTTTCCCTTGCTTCCTTTCTGGGGATTGTACTGCCCGGGACGTGCAGTCCTTGGGAAGAGGGCAATGTTACAAATCTTGTAAATAGTTGTTGTTTTTCCTGCCTTGCATAATTTTCATTAGTTTTGGTTTTATCTGACGTCATGTTGCAAAAGTATCTGAAGATATCACCTTTATCACTAGTATACCGGCCCTGTAACACTTTGTAGTTTTTACACTTGCCCTAACTTTGATAAGCGTGAAGACATTTTCGCGTGGTTTTTCTTTTTATCACTAGAATTAGTGAATGGATTGTTTAAGTTATGAATGAAACAAAATATTCCGGGTTTTTCTAGAATAGTGTGGACATTTCTTTCCGTGTATAAATAGCTGGCCTTGAACACAAGTCAGTCAGTTTTTCTCAGATTGGATTATTGAGAGGCTCGTTTTTATTCGCTTTGGGCGAATGTTGTTTTTGCTTTTGTAATTGCTTAATTACTATTCACGTTTGATACGTGGTGCTGAGTTACTGTTGAGAGTACAGTGTACTGTTTTGCTACCTAATTGCTGGATGTTTAGCAATTGTTTCCTGCTCATATTGTAAATAGTGTAAATACTTGTAAATAAATTTATAGTTACTTCCTCAAGATTGGAATGCTCATTTGAAGAAAGTTGAAGGTGCTACGGACTCGTTACAATATTTATCAAATTCAAGTTTGTGACCTGATAATACCTGCAAAACAGCTCAATACATTTTTGTCTTAATTTCTAAATTATTCTGAACATTTTAATAAAAAAATCTTTTTGATTTCATTAAAATAACCACAGTTTAAAAATGTCTTGTCTTAAACCATGTCATTAATGCAACAGCTCTTACGGAAAAAAAAATGAAATACAAAATTAAAACCTCAGAAAGTGCTAAAGATATCCAAATAGAATTTTAGAAGATTAATGAAATAGCTAATGGAATAAATAGGAAAAAAAAATCATTATAAACTGAAACACTGAGTTTCATAACCTGGATAAGTGATAAAGATGCAAACCTATAGTGCCCCCCCCCCCCACTTATTAAAAATTAAAGTTTAAACTTATTTATAATTTTGTACCAATCTTGTTTTTTCCTGTGAAAAAAGTAAGAGAAGTTTTTAGAAGACTTTCTTTTTGAAATCTTTTATCAGAACTTCATCTTTTCCTTTTTCTTTTTTGAGTGACATGTTCAACAGGTCACAACTTACAGACCGCGTGTTACACACTCCTAACATCAAAAGTAAAAAAAAAAAAAAAAAAAATGAAAAAGAATACATGATGCTTACAACATTTTAGGTAAAGGGCTGCAAATTATACACTGGCGGAAAAAAAAATCCCAACACCAAGAAAGACTTGTGTTAGATAAACGAAATTTGGTAGGCGTGTTTATACAACTGAAAGATGACATCGATTGAAATTTCGCGCTCCGCACATAAGTGTGGCGCAGCTGGCGTCACTCAGAACATGCAAATAAGGCTTGTTTAAAAAGCGTGTTGTGCAGCTCGTGAATATTATTTTTCCGTGAAATTTGACGAATTGCGTTTATGTTAGCCAGGAATGCCTTTAAGAAGACGAAGAAGCCATTATCAACAGCTCACCGAGTTTGAACGAGGTCGTACAATTTAGCTACGAGAAGGTGGATTTTCATTTCGCGATATTGCAGAAAGACTTGGGGGGAAATGTTTTTACCATGCATAATTATTGGATGCTATGGTCAAGGGATGGTACTACCTCAAGAAGATAGAGTTCCGAGCTGCCACGTGGCACGACTGAGAAGGAAAATTGTCGAATCTTGCGTACGGCTGTGGCGCATCGTACTGCATCTGCGGCTGGCATTCGAGCTGCAGTTGGTACCGTTGTGACCCAAGGAATGGTAAGAAACTGTTTACTTCAAGGACAGCTCCGAACCAGGTAGCCTGTAGCCGGTATTCCATTGACTGCAAACCATTGCCGTTTCCGACGGCAGTGGTGCCAAGACAGAGCTCACTGGAGGTCAGAGTGAAGATCTGTTGTAATTTTTGATGAAAACAGATTCTGCCTTAGTGCCAGTAGTGGCTGTATATTGGTCAGAAGGAGGCCATGGGACCGCCTGCATTCAAGCGGTCTACGGCCTAGACACACGGGACCCACACCTGGAGTCATGGTCTCTGGAGCAATTTCCTAAGACAGCAGGGGCACTCTTGTGGTTATCCCAAACTCACTGACCAAAAATTTGTCGTCAGTCTGGTAATTTAACCAGTAGTGCAGCCCTTCATGAGTAGCATTCAAGGGAGAGTTTTCCAGCAGGATAACGCTCGCCCTCACATCGCTGCTGTAATGCAATGTGCTCTACAGAGTGCTGACATGTTACCATGACCTGCAAAATCACCAGATCTGTCTCCAATTGATAACGTATGGGATATCATTGGACGGCACCTCGAGCATCATCCACAGTCAGCAATGACGGTCCTAGTATTGACACAACAATTGCAACAAGCATGGCACTCCATACCACAAAGTGACATTCGGGTCCTGTATGACATAGTGCATGCACACTTGCAGGCTTGCCTTCAAAATTCTGGAGGTTGCACTCTCTATTAAATTAACATAATTTCACATTTGCACAGCATTTTCTTGAGCTTAAATTAGCCAGTGATCTTGTACATTTAATCAATTAAACACATTAACTAGACAATTGCATTACCAAAATTTCATTACTCTACAGTAATTTTTTCTTGGTGTTGGGATTTTTTTTTTTCCGCCAGTGTAGTTATTATTAAATTATACTTGTTTAAGGTATGACTAGTATATTAAAATTGCACTGAAAATTTGCAGACAGATAATGAAATTGTCAAAGTTTGTCGCAGACAGCTACAAAACTTTCCGCCACTGGGGAAAAATAATGTTCGCGAGTTTCAACGAAAAATTTCGGTTCATAAAAATATACAAGTTTTATACTCAGTTTTACATCTGAGAAACGTTGGACGAGACAACATAATTAAAAATCGAGTACACTACTTTTGTGTGGTATGTTGTAAGAAAACTACCGAGCATGTGCGAATAATACACCGCCACGAATTGTGTGCCGAAATTTTTCATTTCGACGAAAAAATTGCGAAGCGGATAAAATGCCGAAAAGTACAGTTGTTGCTTTCAATGACATCACGACGGGCTGAAGAAAAACAGTAAAAACTTTGGCAACTACAGTGCTGGCCACCCAAATGGCAACACCAAGAAAGACGAGAGATATCACAACAAAATTATTGTGTAGATAACATGTTGACCAAGTATCAAATGATTAAATTTATAGACTTCTGTGAAGTGTCGTTCCTGCCAAATCCAATAGCCAGGGTAGCCGCCATTGTTGCAGATCACCGCTGCCACACGCCTCGGAATTGATTCAAAGAGGCTTTGGATGTGTTCTTGGGGTACAACAGACCAAGCAGCTTCCACATGTTGCCAAAGTTGATCTGTTGTAGCAGCTGGGGATGTAATCTAGGTCAATCGCTGAGCAGCCATGAGCAACATGTTTTCTATCGGCGAAACATCCAGAGAGCGAGCCGGCCAGGGAAGCAACTCAATCTGGCGATTATGGACAATGCGTGCCACGTGTGGCTGTTCATTATATGTTGAAATATGGCTGTGGGTAAGCCCTGAAGGTAAGGATGGACAACTGGCTCCAACACCTCGGAGATATAGCTCTGGCTGTTTAAAGTACCGGCAATGCGTACTAGAGTAGTGCGAGAGTGATATCCGAAACCGCCCTATACCATAGTACCCGGTGCAGGACTAAAGTAGCGGTGCACAACGCAGCTGTTTAGCATCGTCTCTCCACTGTGTCTCCAGACTCGAATCCGACCATCGTGGTGTTGCAGACTAAAGCGTGACTCGTCGGTAAAGACAATTTCATTCTATTCTTCCATTCACATCCTTCTTTCATCGCACCATTGATGGTAGAAACGTCTGCGGTTCTGCGTCAAGGGTAGACGAAGCAATGGACGTCTTTCAGACAGACCAAACTGCTGTAAACGTGGTTGAATGGTATGCAATGCACAGACACTGGATGATGCGTTAGACGGAATGTGCTGTGCTGTGCTGTGCTGTGGTTCGTGATGTGACTGAGTGATCCGTCACTACCATGAGCAGAATGCGCTTGTCATCACGTGAAGTGGTACCCCGAAGTGAATGTGGTTCACCATGTCAGTCCGCCGTACCCTAATGCATCTAACGATCACATATCCGCATTGCAGTTGTTTAATTTCGCCCGCCCCACACGAGTGCCGATTTCGATGAAAGATAAGCCATAATCTCTGTAAGCCACTATCCTTCAAGGCCAACAGAGAAAACAAGCAGGGGAAGAAAAAATACTAACATTTAAAAGCTTGTGTATGAGCCATTCCTTCTAATAACTTCAAATATTCTTATTTGCATAGATGGAAACAAGTTTTTGACAAAGTTCAGAGTCTGTTTTATACCATTCATCTTCGATTGTAGATTTAAGCTCTATTAATGAAGTAAAATGTCTCCCATTTGCATACATTCTTCTTGCTAAGTCTCCCCATAAGTTCTCAATTGGGTTGAGATCTGAAGACTTAGCTGGCCATTTCGAAGGTTCGACATTATGGACATGAAACCAATTTTTTGTACTGTTACTCGAATGGATAGATCAGAAAAAATTATTTGTATCCATTGGTTATCCCAGGTCCCAACTTTTTTTTCAAAGATCAAACGCTCTCTTTTGTGTTTATCCAGTAACTGAGGCTTAGCCAATTTTGCTGCGTAAATAAACCTTTCACACCTTCTAATTGTGTTATATACCGTTTTTTGACAAACATTTAAGCCTGTCGCTTGAATAATTTTCCTAGTTGAATACTTTCCGGTTGACGTAAGTTTGCAAACTCTTCTTTCATCACGCGAGGACAAAGCTTTGGGTCTTCCCCCGGTATTTTTTTTTACCGTAATTGTCTTTCAATCTTAATAAATTATTAACTACAGTCTTCGATCTGCCAATTTTTTTCGCAATAGTACTTCTACTCATCCCCGTTGAAGAAAAAGCTTCAATCTGTCCCCTTTCACCAACAGTTAATTTGTTACCTTTCGCCATCTTCACAAAGAGCACCAAAACTTCGAAGAAAAAAATAATTTTGGAAAAAAATAGAACCGACTTCAGTTAGAAATTGCTCTAAAAAGTAAAAAATAATTTTTTTCTTTGAACACCGTCGAAACTACTTTTTAGCCTACTTTCCCGTTAAAAATAAAAGAAAGACGAAAAAAGTATTAAAATTGGCTTAATGCATCTAAAAAATATCGCCAAGTCCAAAAAATATCGCCAAGTTAAAAAAAAATATCGCCAAGTCCAAAAAATATCGCCAAGTTAAAAAAATAAAAAGGTAAAATGAATATCGAAATATTAAAAATTTGAAAGTAGGGTATTGAGATGGGGAATTTGTGTGTCGGTCTGTCGGTCGGTCTGTCTGTCCCCCCCCCCCCCTAATAACTTTTGAATGAATATTCCGATTTGGACAAACTTTTTTTTGTTGGAAAGATCTCGGCGAGTACAGCTCATTCCCATATTTGATTTTTCGATTTGAACAATTTTTGGTTCAACTTTGAGTCGTTCAAACAACCTGTCCCGCGATGCTAACTTTTTAGTTGACCGTCCGATTTGAACAAACTTTTTTTTGTTCGAAAGATCTTTTCAAGGATACTTCATTCCTGTATCTACATTTTCGATTTGAACAATTTTTCGTTCAACATTGAACCGTTCAAGCAACCTTTCCCCCCTAATAACTTTTGAATGAACATTCCGATTTGAACAAACTTTTTTTTGTTGGATAGATCTCGGCGATTACAACTCATTCCCATATTTGATTTTTCGATTTGAACAATTTTGGTTCAACATTGAACCGTTCAAGCAACCTTCCCCCCCCCCCTAATAACTTTTGAATGAACATTCCGATTTGAACAAACTTTTTTTTGTTGGAAAGATTTCGGCGAGTACAACTCATTCCCATATTTGATTTTTCGATTTGAACAATTTTTGGTTCAACTTTGAACCGTTCAAACAACCTGTCCCGCGATGCTAACTTTTGAGTGAACAGTCCGATTTCAACAAACTTTTTTTTGTTCGAAAGATCTTATCAAGGATACTTCATTCCCGTATTTACATTTCCGATTTGAACAATTTTTCGTTCAACATTGAACCGCTCAAGCAAGCTGTCACCCCTAATAATTTTTGAGTGAACAGTCCGATTTAAATAAACTTTTTTTTTTGTTCGAAGGATCTCAGCAAGGATACTTCATTACAGTATTTAAATTTTCAATTTGAACATTTTTTCGTTCAACATTGAACAGTTCAAGCAACCTTTCCCCACCTAATAACTTCTGAGTGAACCATCCGAATGGAATAAACTTTTCTTTGTTTGAAAGATCTCGGAGAGGTTCTCATTCCCTTATTTCGCTTTTTGGTTTGAACCATTTTTCGTTCAGTATTGAACCGTTCAGAAAAAAATTTAACATTAGCGCCTACGGGGAATTTAAGTTGAATGTTGATCCTGGAACTTAAAGTCGGATTTCCTTCAAACTAACTTTGTAAAAAAATGGTTTTGATAAATAATGTTTGTAAAGTACTTTTCTGAATAATCTTCTGTGAGGACTCTGATTCCGACTCCGACTCCACAAACATGGCGGAAATGCAGGCTCAGAAAAAAATGACTGACTGTGCAGACGATTTTTCGTTTATTTATTCATTTGCGTTATTTTATTTATTACTATTATTATTTTTTTTTTTGGCAGACGATTTTTTTTGTAACAAAAGTGTTTCATTCACGAGGGCATTTTATTCTTTATTTATATTTAACAACTGGCAACGGTTTAAAAGTGAAAATCGAGACATTTTATCGACGGACGAGTTTTTTTTCCTTTCTCTGATAAAATGTGTTTTGATGTACTTTGTACTTTTAATTTTTTTTTTTTTTTTTTTTTTTGAAAACAATTGAGGAATTTTTCTACGGAAGAACTGTAACAGTTACATTCTTTAAAAGGTGCGACAAAACTTCATTTATTCATTTATTTACTTTTTATGTCTCTATTTCATCTGATGAGAGGGGTATATTTTGCTTTTAGAAATCAGCTTTAAGTGCTAAAAAGGTATGTTTGACATAATGTTTAGTCTCAGATGATCAAGAGAATAATGATCAGATGCTAGAATGCCGATGACGATGTACAGGAAAGTAGGCTCGTTTAGTTCTTGACAGAACTTCTTGTTAACATAAGTTTTGAAGTCGGCGCAAAAACAATGTATAGAATCATACGCAACTACAATTCAACTACATAAATTTTAATGGATCCAGATTCTTTAAGAGCATTCGCATACATTTCATTCATTACCACACATTCGTGTAATGGTACAAATAGTCTGCTTTTAATTTTCAATGGTTTATCTGAAAAATGTTGGCAAAATATGGTTAAATATCATTTTACCCATCGTTTTTGCGCCGACTTCAAAACTTATGTTTAAAAGTAGTTTCGATGGTGTTCAAAGAAAAAATTATTTTTTACTTTTTAGAGCAATTTCTAACTGAAGTCGGTTCTATTTTTTTCCAAAATTATTTTATTTTATTCTTTTTAGTGTAAGTGTACTTATGAAATAAGGTAATGTTTCCATTACGAAACTTCACCTAATTTTCTTAAGTAAATGCTCCATAAAATAAACTGTGAAAAAAAAAGGAAGAAACTATCAACGCGTCTAAAATTTTAAACTATTGACACTAAAAAATAATCTTTGTTATTCTCTGGTATTTATTCGTGTACTAGCTTAATCAAAGCCATTTAAAAAACAACGGCTTTTCAACTAATTTATATTTCAAAGCAATTTTAGTTTCTCGTTGTTCTTAAGATTTTAACACATACTACGTACGTTCCCGCTAATGAGTTTCATGTTTGATATAATTAAGCCTTCATGTAAAATTCTCATTTTCATTATTCAGTTTCATATCAACCACTTTTGTAACAATGGATTTCATATTTAATCATTTAGGACAAATCGCTTTAAATTCGACTACTTATTAATATTTCATACTTACTCCAGAGAAGCCTTGGCTCAAAATTTTTATCATGATTACTATTAATATTGCTGTTGCAAGGCAACAAAATTTTTGCAACAATGGATTGAAAATTTAATCATTTAATGGGGAAATGACATGAAATTTACTGTTTTCCTTAATAACTTTTTTTCTAGTGAACAAATATCGTCATATGAGTACATGGTACCTAAGTTACACCATCTCCTATCGATTAAAAATAGAATCGTCCAAATCGGTTCAGTAGATTAGATGTTATGTGCGAACAAACAAAAAAAAAAAACATACGCTTTGAATTGATAACCTCCTCCTTTGTTGAAGTCGGTTAATTAAAAAAACTACAGGTTGAAGGGTTTCCCCAATCTCATTAACTTCTGTGATATTTATTCCAGTATATTTTTGTTTTGTATTTAAAAAATACTGGTGGCCTTAAAGTTGTTACTCAGGTTGAAATACTAACTTTGAATATAGTACTGGTTTTTTTTTTTTTGGTAATTGCATACTTTGAAAAACTTGTCTGTTGCGATATTTATTACAAACGAACATTAATAATTATTTATTCAGTAACATTAAAATCCATTTAATTTAATTTTCCCGTTTTCTTAATATTTTTTTACTGGCCTTAAAGTTTTTACTCAGACTGTATATGCTGCATTTAAAATCCGAGTAAAGCCGGGCGCAACAGCTAGTGTTAGTGTTTAATAAAGATCGATTTTTTACGTAAACGACTCGTAGATGCCGAAATATGCAACTTTTCTTGAGCAGCACCTTCATTCGGCTACTGTCACCAAAATTTCGACTCACTCTCCGAAGTTGGATCTGTTCGTGTGTGTGTGCTCATTGATAATGGTATGTGTTACGTTAACAGCAGAGCACTGCCGCACCGCTACGTAGTGGTTAACAGAGCTGGTGAACTAATGAACAAATGCTTAGCGCGGTATTTTTTTCCTCTACCGTTTTTTGTTCATACTGATAATAGGCGTGTTTTCATCTGGAGGGTACCATAGCACTATAAATAATACTGCTTTCATGCGCGGAAAAGTCAGATCTGGTGCTCCTGGAATGATGGTCTTTGCTACTAGTTCATTTATTCTGTTTCTCACTGTCTTGGGGCGCGCGACTATGCTTTGTTGTTAACGTAACACGCACCATTGACAATGTGCATATACACCTACATCATGGAGCCAACTTCGGAGAGTTTAAGCAACGCCTCCTAAATACTAAATGCCTAGTACATTTGCTTTGCTACGGCCGTCATTGGTTCCACGTTAAGCGCCATCTTGCGGCAATCCGATTATGCCGTTGTAGTTTTTTGATTGGTTAATTTTTAAAATTAAATTCAGAAATGAACCAATCGTTAATTTCACGAAGAATTCCGGTAGATGGCACTGTATCGTGAACCAAAGGCATTTTGCAGCTATTGGCGATGGATGCAAACAATATTCGAATTAAATTTTTTGATTGGTTGATTTTTAAATTTAAATTTAGAAATGAACCAATCGTTAATTTCTCTTTTTCGAAGAACTCCGGTAGATGGCAGTGTATCGTGAACCAAGGACGAAATTATGCTCTGTGCTAAAAACCAGAAAGTTGCAAGCATTTAGTATTTAAGAGGCGTTGGTTTAAGTCGAAATTCTGGTGCCAGTAGCAGAATAAAAGTGCTGTTAAAGAAAAGTGGTATCCATATTTCGGCATCTCTGAGTCGTAACGTTAATTATCGATCTTTATTGGGCATTATTCCACGTCTACATTACAACCTTGCCTTTATCATCAACCTGCATTTTCGGTCTTTTAAAATCCAGGTCCTTTTATTTTGTAGAAGACTTACAATATCCTTTAATTGTTTTGTGCAGTGCATATCTAATTCCGCCAATTAACATTAAAGTACCTGGCGACCGAGCCCAGCTCGGTTAAAAAAAAAAGTAAATTTAGTGTAAAATATATCTTTTATTAACGTAGATTACAACTGTAAAACCTTGTCTGTTATACAAATCTTCAATTTTTTTATCGAACGTTTGCGCTCGCTCCATGAGCTCGCGCTACCGTCATCAGATCATCTTTATCAAAATATCTTCACTTCAAATCTTTTGGCCGCCACAATACCCCCCTGAGTAGTATATGGTTCCAACATACGGTATTTTGAACCGGACGTGGCGACCTGAACGTGTAGTGTAGCCCGGAGTCTTGAGGATGCCAGGCAGCTTATTATTTTGTTTTGGTGAGGTAGACCCTGAGCAACGCCTCCTAAATACTAAATACCTATAACATTTGCTTCGCTACCGTAGAGATGGGTTCAACATTAAACGCCACCTTGCGGCAATCCGATGATGTCGTTATTTTTCGATTGGTTAATTTTTAAATTTAAATTCAGAAATGAACCAATCGTTAATTTTTGGAAGAACTCCGGTAGATGGCAGTGTATCGTGAACCAAGGGAACTTTTCAGCTATTGGCGATGGATCCAAACAATATTCGAGTTAAATTTTTTGATTGGTTGATTTTTAAATTTAAATTTAGAAATGAACCAATCGTTAATTTCTCTTTCTCGAAGAACTCTGGTAGATGGCAGTGTATCGTGAACCTAGAATGAAATCTTGCTCTGTGCTAAAAACCGGGAAGTTTCAGGCATTTAGTATTTAGGAGGCGTTGCCCTGAGTCAGCTGAAGAGTTCAGGTTTGGGAGAGCCTGGGAGTGGTTTGTCGCTGCCTGATCCTGCTCATCGTTGAGTGTGTAACCGGGTTTCACTCTATCGATGGATACCCTAACGTCTTTAAAACCAATTTTGAGGACCACCGTTTTGTCGTTGCGCTCGACCACTCGGTAGGGACCTAAGTAGGGAGGAACTAACGAGTTTCGTACTGTATCATCTCTTAAAAACATATGCGTTCATGTAGCTAAGTCCTTGTGTACAAAAGTTCGACGTATGCCGTGCCGTGACCCCGGTACAGGCCGCAGTCGGGCCATGTAACAACGGAGCCGATCGACCATGGACCTAACATCCATGGATTGATCATCATTTCTTGTTAGCATTTCACCTGGGAGGCGTAATGGCTCTCCATAAACTAGCTCAGCTGCTGATGCGTTAAGGTCCTCTTTAATGGCACTGCGGATACCAAGAAGAACCATCGGAAGCGCTTCCAGCCATGAAGAGTCATTATGGCACATCAAGGAGGCTTTCAGTTGGCGGTGAAAACGTTCCACCATGCCATTGGAACACGGATGATAGCTTGTGGTACGAGAGCGCCAGAAACCGGAGTATTTTCCTAGCTGCGAGAACAATTGCGCCTCAAATTGTCGCCCCTGATCTGTTGTGATGGTTTCGGGACAACCAAATCGAGAGATCCATCCAGTGACAAAGGCGTGGGCGACTTCTTCGGCTGTGATCCCTTCCAGTGGCCAAGCCTCTGGCCATCGAGAAAAGCGGTCAACGGCAGTCATCAAGTATTTGTAGTTCTTCACCAAAGGAAGAGGTCCAACCAGGTCAATGTGCACGTGTCAGAATCTAGATTGCGGTAAGGTGAATTCCTTCAGTGGTGAAAGGACGTGTCGCCCCACCTTTGCCTGTTGACATTGCTGACAAGCTCGGGCCCAAACTCGGCAGTCACCCTGAATGCGTGGCCACACGAACCGGGAAGATACTAGTCGTGCTGATGCCCGGGTTCCTGGATGACTGAGGCCGTGTAGGGAGTTGAATACCTGTTTTCGAAGTGGTGTCGGAACGAAGGGCCTTGGCTTTGGCAGCGACGTATCGCAAATCAGCCTCGTATTACTATTATGAAATTGTACAGATTCCAGGTGTAAGGAGGAGCTCTTTGATGACAGTAGTTCCTGTAGTTCAGGGTCGTTCGCTTGAGCGTTGGCCAAAACGTCGATGTTGACCGGCGAAATGTTAACAGCTGCGATCCGAGAGAAGGTGTCCGCAACCACATTATCGGCTCCGCTGATATGCTGTATGTCGGTAGTGAATTGCCCGATGAAAGACAACTGGTTTAACTGAACAGGTGGAAGTTTATCTCGTCGCTGCTGAAAGGCGAACGTGATGGGTTTGTGGTCAGTATATATCGTGCAATGATGAGCTTCCAAAAGATGACGAAAATGCTGCACGGCCTTAAAGATAGCCAGCAACTCGCGGTAGTATGCTGGCCATTCGGCTTGCATGGGGGTAAGCTTTTTGGAGAAAAATCCAATAGGTTGCCATCCTCCGTCCACGAATTGCATCATTGCTGCTCCGACACAATGGTTAGATGCATCGGTGAATAGTCCCAGAGGTGCTTCCTGTGCGGGATGGTACAGAAGTGTCGCATCCGACAGCATCTTTTTCGTGTCCTCGAATGCCCTTTCCAGATCAGGGTTCCATGCAATTGGTTGAGATCCGCGTAGAGAGGCGACTGTTTCATGAAGTGGCGCCTGAAATCGGGCAGCGTTTGGCAGAAAACGCCTGTAGAAATTTATCATTCCCAGAAAACGGCGAAGATCTCGGGCTGACTTGGGGAGTGGATACTTTTGCAAGTCCGCGATGCGCTCAGGTAGTGGCCGAGTGCCGTTGACGGCAACCTCATATCCCAGAAAAGTGACAGTATGTTGCCCCAAGACGGTTTTTGCAGAGTTAATCAATAAGCCATGTGCGACCAGCCGTTGAAATATCAGACGCAGATGCGTTTTGTGTTCTTCCGCATTCTTAGAATAGACAAGAATGTCGTCGATATAGGGATAGCAGAAATCCAGACCTTTAAGAACTTCGTCCATGAATCATTGAAATGTCTGCCCTGCATTTTTTAATCCAAAACCCATGAACGGGAACTCGAAGAGGCCAAATGGTGTTGTGATGGCAGTTTTAGGAATATCCTCTGGGTTGATTGGAATCTGCGTAAATGCTTTAACTAGGTCTATAACAGAGAAAACTTTGCACCCTTTAATTCCATTCGAAAAATCATGAATATGCCTGACAGGATAGCGGTCAGGTATTGTACGATAGTTCAAGGCGCGGTAATCCCCGCAAGGGCGCCACCCATTAGATTTTTTAGGAGCTAGGTGCAATGGCGAAGCCCATGGGGATTCGGAACGCCGGGCAGTTCCTTCTTTGATCATGGTTTCGAGCTCGTCTTTTGCAATTTTTAGTCTATCAGGAGCCAACCGCCGTGGACGACAAGAGACGGGTGGACCAGGTGTGGTGCGTATAAAATGCTTTGTCGAGTGACGGACTTCTCGAAGTGTTCCAGACGGGCGTTTGAGGTCCGGGAATTCATCCAATATTTCTGTAAATGGCGAGGGGCGGTGCTTCAAAAGTTTGATACTAAGTTGCTTTGTCAGTTCAGTGTGCGCTGGAACATGTAACCCCGTGGCTCCATCCACTAATCTCTTATTGCGGCAGTCAGGTAACAGGTTGAAATGGGATAAAAAGTCAGATCCAATAATTGGAACAGAAACGTCTGCCACAATGAAGCGCCATGAGAACATTTTCCGAAGACCAATATCCAGCGACAAATTGATTGATCCGTAAGTTCTTATTGTTGAATTGTTGGCCGCGTTGAGTTCAAAATTAGATATAGGTAGCCGTTTCATAAATTTTGATCGTGGGTACACGCATAGATCGGATCCGGTGTCAATAAGGAATCTTATCTTTGATGAACGGTCCGTCACAAGTAAGCGACTTCCCTCAGGTAGGCAGCTATCCGTCGCCGCTACTAGCCGCCGTTCTCGTTTTCCGACCATGTGCATGGGGACTTGCATCGATGTGCTCTTGAACCAAATTTTAGATGATAGAAGCAAAAAGGAGAAGTTTCGATACTAAAATGAGGGCTGGATTTTCGAGGGCTGAATCGGCGCGGGCTCACATTATTACGTTCTCGTGCTTGGCGGTGGCGAGATTTACTACGGGAGTATCGACCTTCAGATGTAGATTGGAACCCCATCTTTATTGCTGCAATTTGCCTAGAAAGTTCACGCATCTCCTCCTCTATGCGGCTGGTTATATTTGAGTCGGTTGCCTGGGCAATGGCGTTGACAACTCCTCCGTGAGGTGCAACGTGGACTTCCAGAATGCGATCTGCCACTTTGGTCATTTCTTCAGCCGAAAGTGACGCCTGCGCCTGCAGAATAGCCTGTACGTGTCCAGGCAAACGCTGTAGCCATAGCGTGCGAAGCAAGGGTTCCGTCAACTCCACCGAACCGGCGGCAAGAGATTTTAAATGTCGGAGAAACTGCGACGGTTTTCGGTCGCCAAGCTCTTCTTGATCGAGAATTTGCCGAATGCGTCGCTCAGCGGACGCCGAGAGCCTTAGGACTAACTCCTTCTTTAAATGTTCATACATGGCGCTTGTTGGCGGTGACTTAATAATGTCCTCAACTTCAGCCGCATATCTTGCGTCCAAGTTGGCCACAATATGGTGAAATTTCGTAATATCCTGAGTGATGCCGGATAGTGCAAACTGCGATTCCGCCTGCGAGAACCATAACTCTGGTTTTTCCGGCCAGAAGGGCAGAAGCTTGGCGGTCACTCTCCAAACAGACTGCTGTACAATACTTGGCGAAATTTGAGAGTCCATCGTCGCAGTGGCAGTCGTATTTTTCTGCTCCTGCATTGTCTGCTGTGCTTCATTTAAAAGCAATTCCTGCTTCGCTACTGTAAACTCTAAATCAGCTATTTTTTTTAATAACTCTTGCTCAAACATTGTATAGATCACGTCCGGGTTCACCAATTTAGTGTAAAATATATCTTTTATTAACGTAGATTACAACTGTAAAACCTTGTCTGTTATACAAATCTTCAATTTTTTTATCGAACGTTTGCGCTCGCTCCATGAGCTCGCGCTACCGTCATCAGATCATCTTTATCAAAATATCTTCACTTCAAATCTTTTGGCCGCCACAGAGGTTTGTAAAGTCGTGTATTTTTCTTAAGTTCGAAGTACTTATTTAGATAAACTTGAAAAGCATTTTTACGCCCTTGGTTGCAATTGTCGATAATTGTGAATTAGGAGTGGTTAGCGGTTGTCAAATTTATTGCGTTTGTTTTTAATTTCACCCACATGTTTTACAGTTGAAAGTAAAATAATGCTCCAACTAAAAAAGCTACGAAATAATGTGAGGATTCCTGCTAAAAAACTCGCCAAATCAACTGAAAAAGCTCCATTAACAGGAAACATAATCAACTAAATAAAGATATCCAGTCATAATTATCGATGAAACCTAAATTGAAATGTAAAATAAGAGAAAAAAGGAGCAACCATGGCGACGATGCAAGCTTCAAATTTTAATTTTCACTTAGCAAGAAAATATATCGCCAAGTAAAATGACGTTCCTATAACTAAAAAAGTTTTGATGGAACTAACGTTCCCAAAGACTAAATTTCCTCTTTTTTTTTTTTTTTTTTTTTTTTTTTTTTTTTTTTTTTTTTTTTTTTGCCATCTAAATGTAAAGAAGGCACAGCAAAGTTTTTGAAAAAAGAAATAAAAAAGTGTGAGCGTTTTTGAAGATTTTGGATGTTAAAATACTGATAAGATATTAAATATTGCCAAAATGAAAACAATGATGGTAAATTGCTTGCCTATGTGGCACGTTCGACTTCATAATTATTTCTCTAAATGCTCTGCAAAAAGTAAAAATAAATCCTAACTACAATTAAAAATAAATCATCAAATAAATAAAAAAGGCCTTTAACTAATACTTGAATTTAGTTTAAATTGAAAATAACTAACTAAATAAAAAGTACAGTCTCTGTTAAGCATGGTTGGTTGTATATGATTTTCTGGAGCAAGAGCCTTCAATGGCTATGCTGCGCCATGTTAAGCATGGTAAATCTCGCCAAGAAGAAGTTTTCGTATACGCAGTTTTAGACCTTAAACATTACGATTTTGTTAATACAAGGCAAATATTTATGTTTTCAAAAACTCTGGTAAAATTGTGCTTGAATTTCATTTTCTTACTGTACTTAGTTTTTTTAATTCGTGTAATATTAATACAGCGACAGCAGTAAAAATCCTTTAAAATTTGCCACGG